>JAKOOJ010000019.1:11964249-12031749 GCA_022577455.1 Arizona elegans | reverse complement strand
TCTTACCCTATTATGGACGATGGATTTAACAATCCAGTGGAAAGACATCAAAGAAGATATTATATGGATTATAAATTTAAAGTTATTGTCTTTTTTTTTTTTTAAATGGAATGCATATATAGATATATGTATATTTTAGTAGAGTGGGCAGTGGATTATATTTAGAATTGTATTGCATGGTAATTTTGCAGGAAATTGGGTTGAAATAGGTTAGTTTACTGATTGATTAGTTTAAGAAAAAGGATTTTTAAGTCATATATTTAGGGGAGTGGAGGAATTGGATAGAACTGAATAAATGTTAAATTTGGATGTAGGGAGAAGGCTGCTTTGAAATGTTATATTAATATATATAAAAGATTAAATGTTAAGTTGTTGTAATAATATACTATAAGTTTGGGGGAGGAGAAAAAGGGCAGATTATTGCGAAAATGGGAGTTATAAGAATATTATGCTAAGGGTCAGTATTTTGAGGAGGGAGTAAGGGAATGGTAAAATATTATGTAATTAGTTATGAATTAGCTTATTGTTGTTAAGAAGTCACAGGGGGGGATGGGTGGTGAGGGGGGGTTAGGGAAGAGGGGGGGAAAAGGGGGAAAACTTGTATTTGAAAACTTTTTCAATAAAAAAAAGATAGATAGATAGATAGATAGACAGATAGATAGATATATAGATGGATAAATAGAAAGATAGATAGATCATAGATAGATAGATAGATAGATAGATAGATAGATAGATAGATAGATATTGATGATAGATAGATGATACAAGATAGATAGATAGATAGATAGATAGATAGATAGATAGATAGATAGATAGATAATAGATGGATGGATGGATGGATAAATAGATATGGATGAATAGATAGATAGATAGATAGATAGATAGATAGATAGATAGATAGATAAAGATGATTGATAGATATATAGATGGATCATCGATCAATCGATCGATCGATAGATATAGATGATAGATAGATGATAGATGAAAGATGATAGATAGATAGATAGATAGATAGATAGATAGATAGATAGATGTGGATGGATGGGCTGATGGATGGATAGATGGATGAATGATAGGTACATAAATAGATAGGTATGGATGATAGATAGATGATAGATGATAGATAGATAGATAGATAGATAGATAGATAGATAGATAGATATATTCATAGATGGGTGGCTGGCTGGCTGGCTGGCTAGATGGATGAATGATAGGTACATAAATAGATAGGTATGGATGATACAATGATAGATGATAGATAGAAGATAGAGAGAGAGAGAGATACATAGATATGGATGGATGGATGGATAGATAGATAGATAGATAGATAGATAGATAGATTGATTGATTGATTGATTGATATATGATAGATAGATAGATATGGATGGATGGATAGATAGATGATAAAATAGATAGATCGATAGACAGATAGATAGATAGATATGGATGGATAGATAGATCAATAGATAGATAGATCGATAGATAGATAGATATAGATGATAGATGATACATGATATCTTTTTTTTTACTTTTTTTTTTATTGAAAAAGTTTTCAAGTACAAGTTTTTCCCCCTTTTTTTCCCCCCCCTCTTCCCTAACCCACCCTTTCCACCCAACCCCCCCTGTGACTTCTTCACAACAATAGGCTATTTCATAACTAGTTACATACATAATATCTTTCCTTTCCCTTAATCCCTTCTCGAAATACTGACCCTTAACATGTTAAGCTTATTGAGTATTATTACAATTTAACCTTTAGTCTTTTATATATATTAATATAACATTTTAAATCGACCTTCTCCCTGCATCCAAATTTAACATTTATTCAATTCTGTCCAATTCCTCCACTCCTCTAAATATATGACTTAAAATCATACAGTACAATTCTAGATATAATCCACTACCCACTTTACTAAAGTATACACATATCTATATATGCATCCCATTTTATAAAAAGAAGAAAAAAAAAAAGAAGAGAAAAAAATATATCTTCTTTAGTATCTTTCCACTGAATTATTAAGTCCTCCACTCCCCTAAATATATGACTTAAGAATCCTTTTTCTTAAACTAATCAATCAGTAAGCTAACCTATTTCAACCCTTCAATTCCTACAAAATCATGCAGTACAATTCTAGATATAATCCACTGCCCACATTACTAAGATATACACATATCTATATATGCATTCCATTTTGTAAAAAAGGAAAAAACAATAACTTTAAATTTATAATCCATATAGTATCTTCTTTGATGTCTTTCCTCTGGATTGTTAAATCCATCACCCATAATAGGGTAAAATAACATGCTGGTGCAACAGTTTGTTCAAAATCTCCAATCATCTTCTGCCCCCATCAGTAGTAAATATCCTCGCATCTGTATAAAAGCAAAAACAACCACCCGAGTGACATTATAATTATAATTATATCCATATGGTATAGTTGTGGTATTCATCAGGATTATTAATTCCCATCATCCTACTGAGTAACATCCAGATCTTCTGCATGCCCCGGCGAAACTCTCCTGCCTTATAACTCAAAATAGTTATAATCTATTTACCAAAAAAAAAAAAAAAAAATTTTTTTAGATGATTCAAATCCAACAAAGTGAGGCTCTTTTCACATCCCAAAACCATGGCCTTGCAGAGATCTGCCACAATCCTCAGGATAGTATCAAACAATTGTTCGCCTCCACTATCTTTTCAAATATTCATTCATTTTTTAAAGTCCCTGGCATCACTGTTGCATAGTTTAGAAATTGCTGTTTCTATGCGATCTATTTCTTTTCTTTTTCTTTTCCGGGTTGAATTTCCATCCTCGTTTCTTGCCTACCAATTGTGTGTCTGCTAGTTGATTTTCATTCTGCTTTATGTATTGTTCTTGTTGGGTTAGTTTTATCATCTTATCTTTCTTCTCCGTCACTTGTATATCAACTGATTGATTTGCGCACTTGTCTGTGACTTGATGGTTCATCACATTGGAGTCGGATGACACTGCTATCTTATTTATAGACAGTCCAGCTGGGGTATCCAGGGAGTCCAAAGACAATTTATCCATCACAGCCTCTGTAATTTGATGTTTTCCTTTTGTTTCCAACTCCTTTTGCTTATCCTGTATTATGCCTAAAGGTGTTAAATTCATTTTTAAAATTTTTTGATAAAAATCTTCCGCTTTTTCAACAGTATGCAATTGATATCTTATTCCTTGATATCTCAATATTAGGCCAACTGGGGTGTCCCACCTGAATAGGATATTTCTTTTTTTTAATTCAGTCACTAAAAAGCCAAATTTCTTCCTCTCCATTAACATCTTGGGCGGGAGCTCCTTAAAAATCCAAATCTTTCTTCCATGAAATTGCAAAGTAGAATTAAAAGAATTCTGCACAATATTATTCCTAATTTCTTTATCTGTAAAATAGATCACCACATCTCTAGGCAATTGCCTTTGCTTTGCCAACCAGGAGTTTATTCTGTAAATTCTATCAATCCTGCAATACACTTCATCAGGTTGAACCTTTAAGATCCCAGCCAGAATTTCAGAAGATATTTTCCTTAGATCATCTCTATTATTTTCCTGCAAACCTCTCAGTCTAATTGCATATTCTGTAAAATTATATTGAATCATTAAAACTTCTCTTTCAATCCTCTGTTGTACATTTTCTTCATTACCAGTCTTTTGGTCAGTCTCCATTTTAGATTTGTCTTCCGAGCTATTATCCTGAGAGTTTATCAAATCCTTTTTAATTTTTTGAGTCATGTCATCCAAATTCTCCTCAATTTCCTTCATTTTAGACTCTAATAATTTAGTCTTTGCATCCACCCGAATCAGAAAGCCTGATAAACCATTAGTAGCTTTTAAAATCTTTTGATTCAAAAAGTCAAACTTTGATTTCACCAATTCACCAATTTCTTTAATTTCCTGCTTAAATTTTTCAAGTTGCTGGTTCACAATCTCATCCCTTCTTACAATCTCTTCAAGGATAAATTCTAATATATTAAAATCGGGTTTCTCACGCTGGAGAGTTGAAATTTGTTGGCGCAATTTCTTGAGAGGGGAAGTTCCCCCCCCCATTTGTCCAGCTGTGTAAGTCCCGATGCCATTTCCCACACAGACAAGATTTAGTAAAAAAGAGTGAAGAAATAGAAAACGAAAGGACTTTCCCTTAAAAAAAGAAAAAAAACTTCTTTTCAGTCAACAGCACAGGAGCGAGGTTTTATCTACAAATGTAGCCAGTGATATTTATTCCGCTACATTGTAGTAAGGAGAAACGGAAGGACTTTCCCTTTTAGCCCTTCTCCAGCCACAGCAGACGCCATTTTAAAAGGTTCTTTTTCCCTCTTTTCCTCTCCTCTTTTCTCTTAGATAGATTTTAGAAGGGTGAAATACTTGCAGTTCAGTATTAAGGGTCCAGCTCGTCATTTCTTTAATTATTCTGTTGAATTCGCAGGCTTGCTCTTGACGCCTGGCTCTGCATAGGCAGAGGTCTCCCAAAGGCCGGAGCAATGGCAGGGGATATGGGGCTTCTCATCCGCTCCGTCCCAAAAGTTAAAAAAAGACTTTTGGGACACTGCGGAGAGTTCTACCCACCCCTGCCGGCTCTATCTCCGTTTCCTCTTGGGAACGGAGTTTTTTCGAGCCGCCATCCGCTGTAACGGCGGCTCTGACAGGCAATGGCAGCTGACGATCCCAAAGGAACGTCTGGCGGCGGCCAGCAGCAAACCGGATAGATGATACATGATAGATAGATAGATAGATAGATAGATAGATAGATTCATAGATGGCTGGCTGGCCTGCTGGCTCGTTGGCTGGCTAGATGGATGAATGATAGGTACATAAATAGATAGGTATGGATGATAGATAGATAGATGATAGATAGATGATAGATAGGTAGATAGATAAATAGATAGATAGATAAAGTTGATAGATATATAGATGGATCATCGATTGATTGATCGATAGATATAGATGATAGATAGATAGATAGATAGATAGATAGATAGATAGATAGATAGATAGATAGATATGATTGGATGGACTGATGGATGGATAGATCGATGAATGATAGGTACATAAATAGATAGGTATGGATGATACAATGATAGATGACAGATTATAGATAGATAGATGGAGAGAGAGAGAGAGACATACATAGATATGGATGGATGGATGGTTGGATAGATAGATAGATAGAAAAATCGAGTAGATAAAGATGATAGATAGATAGATAGATAGATAGATAGATAGATCATCGACAGAGAGATAGATAGATAGATAGATAGATAGATAGATAGATAGAAAAATAGAGTAGATAAAGATGATAGATAGATAGATAGATCATCAATAGAGAGATAGATAGATAGATAGATAGATATATTCATAGATGGCTGGCTGGCCTGCTGGCTGGTTGGCTGGCTAGATGGATGAATGATAGGTACATAAATAGATAGGTATGGATGATAGATAGATAGATGATAGATAGATGATAGATAGGTAGATAGATAAATAGATAGATAGATAAAGTTGATAGATATATTGATGGATTATCGATCTATTGATCGATAGATATAGATGATAGATAGATAGATAGATAGATAGATAGATAGATAGATAGATATGATTGGATGGACTGATGGATGGATAGATCGATGAATGACAGGTACATAAATAGATAGGTATGGATGATACAATGATAGATGATAGATTATAGATAGATAGATGGAGAGAGAGAGAGAGACATATATAGATATGGATGGATGGATGGTTGGTTGGATAGATAGATAGATAGATAGAAAAATAGAGTAGATAAAGATGATAGATAGATAGATAGATAGGTCATCGATAGAGAGATAGATAGATAGATAGATAGATAGATAGATAGATAAATAGATATGGATGAATAGATATATAGATAGATTGATAGATAGATCGACAGATATAGATGATAGATAGATGATAGATGATAGATAGATAGATAGATTGATGTGGATGGATGGGCTGATGGATGGATAGATGGATGAATGATAGGTACATAAATAGATAGGTATGGATGATAGATAGATGATAGATAGATAGATAGATAGATAGATAGATAGATAGATAGATAGATATATTCATAGATGGCGGGCTGGCTGGCTGGCTGGCTAGATGGATGAATGATAGGTACATAAATAGATAGGTATGGATGATACAATGATAGATGATAGATAGATGATAGATAGAGAGAGAGAGATACATAGATATGGATGGATGGATGGATGGATAAATAGATATGGATGAATAGATAGATAGATAAATAGATAGATAGATAGATAAAGTTGATATATATATAGATGGATCATCGATCGATCGCTAGATATAGATGATAGATAGATAGATAGATAGATAGATAGATAGATAGATAGATAGATAGATATGATTGGATGGACTGATGGATGGATAGATCGATGAATGATAGGTACATAAATAGTTAGGTATGGATGATACAATGATAGATTATAGATTATAGATAGATAGATGGAGAGAGAGAAAGAGACATACATAGATATGGATGGATGGATGGTTGGATAGATAGATAGATAGATAGATAGATAGATAGATAGATAGATAGAAAAATAGAGTAGATAAAGATGATAGATAGATAGATAGATCATCAATAGAGAGATAGATAGATAGATAGATAGATAGATAGATAGATAGATAGATAGATAGATAGATTCATAGATGGCTGGCTGGCCTGCTGGCTGGTTGGCTGGCTAGATGGATGAATGATAGGTACATAAATAGATAGGTATGGATGATAGATAGATAGATGATAGATAGATGATAGATAGGTAGATAGATAAATAGATAGATAGATAAAGTTGATAGATATATTGATGGATTATCGATCTATTGATCGATAGATATAGATGATAGATAGATAGATAGATAGATAGATAGATAGATAGATAGATATGATTGGATGGACTGATGGATGGATAGATCGATGAATGATAGGTACATAAATAGATAGGTATGGATGATACAATGATAGATGATAGATTATAGATAGATAGATGGAGAGAGAGAGAGAGACATACATAGATATGGATGGATGGATGGTTGGTTGGATAGATAGATAGATAGATAGAAAAATAGAGTAGATAAAGATGATAGATAGATAGAAAAATAGAGTAGATAAAGATGATAGATAGATAGATAGATAGGTCATCGATAGATAGATAGATAGATAGATAAATAGATATGGATGAATAGATATATAGATAGATTGATAGATAGATCGACAGATATAGATGATAGATAGATGATAGATGATAGATAGATAGATAGATTGATGTGGATGGATGGGCTGATGGATGGATAGATGGATGAATGATAGGTACATAAATAGATAGGTATGGATGATAGATAGATGATAGATAGATAGATAGATAGATATATTCATAGATGGCGGGCTGGCTGGCTGGCTGGCTAGATGGATGAATGATAGGTACATAAATAGATAGGTATGGATGATACAATGATAGATGATAGATAGATGATAGATAGAGAGAGAGAGAGATACATAGATATGGATGGATGGATGGATGGATGGATAAATAGATATGGATGAATAGATAGATAGATAGATAGATAGATAGATAGATAGATAGATAGATATGATTGGATGGACTGATGGATGGATAGATCGATGAATGATAGGTACATAAATAGTTAGGTATGGATGATACAATGATAGATTATAGATTATAGATAGATAGATGGAGAGAGAGAGAGAGACATACATAGATATGGATGGATGGATGGTTGGATAGATAGATAGATAGAAAAATAGAGTAGATAAAGATGATAGATAGATAGATAGATAGATAGATAGATAGATAGATCATCGACAGAGAGATAGATAGATAGATAGATAGATAGATAGATAGATAGATATGATTGGATGGACTGATGGATGGATAGATCGATGAATGATAGGTACATAAATAGATAGGTATGGATGATACAATGATAGATTATAGATTATAGATAGATAGATGGAGAGAGAGAGAGACATACATAGATATGGATGGATGGATGGTTGGATAGATAGATAGATAGATAGAAAAATAGAGTAGATAAAAATGATAGATAGATAGATAGATAGATATATTCATAGATGGCTGGCTGGCTGGCTGGCTGGCTAGATGGATGACTGATAGGTACATAAATAGATAGGTATGGATGATACAATGATAGATGATAGATAGATAGAGAGATAGAGAGAGAGATAGAGAGAGAGATACATAGATATGGATGGATGGATGGATAGATAGATAGATAGATAGAAAAATAGAGTAGATAAAGATGATAGATAGATAGATAGATAGATAGATCATCAATAGAGAGATAGATAGATAGATAGATAGATAGATTCATAGATGGCTGGCTGGCCTGCTGGCTGGTTGGCTGGCTAGATGGATGAATGATAGGTACATAAATAGATAGGTATGGATGATAGATAGATAGATGATAGATAGATGATATATAGGTAGATAGATAAATAGATAGATAGATAAAGTTGATAGATATATAGATGGATCATCGATTGATTGATCGATAGATATAGATGATAGATAGATAGATAGATAGATAGATAGATAGATAGATAGATAGATTGATAGATATGATTGGATGGACTGATGGATGGATAGATCGATGAATGATAGGTACATAAATAGATAGGTATGGATGATACAATGATAGATGACAGATTATAGATAGATAGATGGAGAGAGAGAGAGAGACATACATAGATATGGATGGATGGATGGTTGGATAGATAGATAGATAGAAAAATCGAGTAGATAAAGATGATAGATAGATAGATAGATCATCAATAGAGAGATAGATAGATAGATAGATAGATAGATAGATAGATAGATAGATAGATAGATAGATAGATAGATTCATAGATGGCTGGCTGGCCTGCTGGCTGGTTGGCTGGCTAGATGGATGAATGATAGGTACATAAATAGATAGGTATGGATGATAGATAGATAGATGATAGATAGATGATAGATAGGTAGATAGATAAATAGATAGATAGATAAAGTTGATAGATATATTGATGGATTATCGATCTATTGATCGATAGATATAGATGATAGATAGATAGATAGATAGATAGATAGATAGATAGATAGATAGATAGATAGATAGATAGATATGATTGGATGGACTGATGGATGGATAGATCGATGAATGATAGGTACATAAATAGATAGGTATGGATGATACAATGATAGATGATAGATTATAGATAGATAGATGGAGAGAGAGAGAGAGACATACATAGATATGGATGGATGGATGGTTGGTTGGATAGATAGATAGATAGATAGAAAAATAGAGTAGATAAAGATGATAGATAGATAGATAGATAGGTCATCGATAGAGAGATAGATAGATAGATAGATAGATAGATAGATAGATAGATAGATAGATAGATAGATAGATAGATAAATAGATATGGATGAATAGATATATAGATAGATTGATAGATAGATCGACAGATATAGATGATAGATAGATGATAGATGATAGATAGATAGATAGATTGATGTGGATGGATGGGCTGATGGATGGATAGATGGATGAATGATAGGTACATAAATAGATAGGTATGGATGATAGATGATAGATAGATAGATAGATAGATAGATAGATATATTCATAGATGGCGGGCTGGCTGGCTGGCTGGCTAGATGGATGAATGATAGGTACATAAATAGATAGGTATGGATGATACAATGATAGATGATAGATAGATGATAGATAGATAGAGAGAGAGAGATACATAGATATGGATGGATGGATGGATGGATAAATAGATATGGATGAATAGATAGATAGATAGATAGATAGATAGATAGATAGATAGATAGATATGATTGGATGGACTGATGGATGGATAGATCGATGAATGATAGGTACATAAATAGTTAGGTATGGATGATACAATGATAGATTATAGATTATAGATAGATAGATGGAGAGAGAGAGAGAGACATACATAGATATGGATGGATGGATGGTTGGATAGATAGATAGATAGAAAAATAGAGTAGATAAAGATGATAGATAGATAGATAGATAGATCATCGACAGAGAGATAGATAGATAGATAGATAGATAGATAGATAGATAGATAGATAGATAGATAGATAGATATGATTGGATGGACTGATGGATGGATAGATCGATGAATGATAGGTACATAAATAGATAGGTATGGATGATACAATGATAGATGACAGATTATAGATAGATAGATGGAGAGAGAGAGAGAGACATACATAGATATGGATGGATGGATGGTTGGATAGATAGATAGATAGATAGAAAAATAGAGTAGATAAAAATGATAGATAGATAGATAGATAGATAGATATATTCATAGATGGCTGGCTGGCTGGCTGGCTGGCTAGATGGATGACTGATAGGTACATAAATAGATAGGTATGGATGATACAATGATAGATGATAGATAGATAGAGAGATAGAGATAGAGATAGAGAGAGAGATACATAGATATGGATGGATGGATGGATAGATAGATAGATAGATAGAAAAATAGAGTAGATAAAGATGATAGATAGATAGATAGATAGATCATCAATAGAGAGATAGATAGATAGATAGATAGATAGATAGATAGATAGATAGATAGATAGATAGATAGATTCATAGATGGCTGGCTGGCCTGCTGGCTGGTTGGCTGGCTAGATGGATGAATGATAGGTACATAAATAGATAGGTATGGATGATAGATAGATAGATGATAGATAGATGATAGATAGGTAGATAGATAAATAGATAGATAGATAAAGTTGATAGATATATAGATGGATCATCGATTGATTGATCGATAGATATAGATGATAGATAGATAGATAGATAGATAGATAGATAGATAGATAGATAGATAGATTGATAGATATGATTGGATGGACTGATGGATGGATAGATCGATGAATGATAGGTACATAAATAGATAGGTATGGATGATACAATGATAGATGACAGATTATAGATAGATAGATGGAGAGAGAGAGAGAGACATACATAGATATGGATGGATGGATGGTTGGATAGATAGATAGATAGAAAAATCGAGTAGATAAAGATGATAGATAGATAGATAGATAGATAGATAGATAGATAGATAGATCATCGACAGAGAGATAGATAGATAGATAGATAGATAGATAGATAGATAGATAGATAGATAGAAAAATAGAGTAGATAAAGATGATAGATAGATAGATAGATCATCAATAGAGAGATAGATAGATAGATAGATAGATAGATAGATAGATAGATAGATAGATAGATTCATAGATGGCTGGCTGGCCTGCTGGCTGGTTGGCTGGCTAGATGGATGAATGATAGGTACATAAATAGATAGGTATGGATGATAGATAGATAGATGATAGATAGATGATAGATAGGTAGATAGATAAATAGATAGATAGATAAAGTTGATAGATATATTGATGGATTATCGATCTATTGATCGATAGATATAGATGATAGATAGATAGATAGATAGATAGATAGATAGATAGATAGATAGATAGATATGATTGGATGGACTGATGGATGGATAGATCGATGAATGATAGGTACATAAATAGATAGGTATGGATGATACAATGATAGATGATAGATTATAGATAGATAGATGGAGAGAGAGAGAGAGACATACATAGATATGGATGGATGGATGGTTGGTTGGATAGATAGATAGATAGATAGAAAAATAGAGTAGATAAAGATGATAGATAGATAGATAGATAGGTCATCGATAGAGAGATAGATAGATAGATAGATAGATAGATAGATAGATAGATAGATAGATAAATAGATATGGATGAATAGATATATAGATAGATTGATAGATAGATCGACAGATATAGATGATAGATAGATGATAGATGATAGATAGATAGATAGATTGATGTGGATGGATGGGCTGATGGATGGATAGATGGATGAATGATAGGTACATAAATAGATAGGTATGGATGATAGATGATAGATAGATAGATAGATAGATAGATATATTCATAGATGGCGGGCTGGCTGGCTGGCTGGCTAGATGGATGAATGATAGGTACATAAATAGATAGGTATGGATGATACAATGATAGATGATAGATAGATGATAGATAGATAGAGAGAGAGAGATACATAGATATGGATGGATGGATGGATGGATAAATAGATATGGATGAATAGATAGATAGATAGATAGATAGATAGATAGATAGATAGATAGATAGATATGATTGGATGGACTGATGGATGGATAGATCGATGAATGATAGGTACATAAATAGTTAGGTATGGATGATACAATGATAGATTATAGATTATAGATAGATAGATGGAGAGAGAGAGAGACATACATAGATATGGATGGATGGATGGTTGGATAGATAGATAGATAGAAAAATAGAGTAGATAAAGATGATAGATAGATAGATAGATAGATCATCGACAGAGAGATAGATAGATAGATAGATAGATAGATAGATAGATAGATAGATAGATAGATATGATTGGATGGACTGATGGATGGATAGATCGATGAATGATAGGTACATAAATAGATAGGTATGGATGATACAATGTTAGATGACAGATTATAGATAGATAGATGGAGAGAGAGAGAGACATACATAGATATGGATGGATGGATGGTTGGATAGATAGATAGATAGATAGAAAAATAGAGTACATAAAAATGATAGATAGATAGATAGATAGATAGATATATTCATAGATGGCTGGCTGGCTGGCTGGCTAGATGGATGACTGATAGGTACATAAATAGATAGGTATGGATGATACAATGATAGATGATAGATAGATAGAGAGATAGAGAGAGAGATAGAGAGAGAGAGATACATAGATATGGATGGATGGATGGATAGATAGATAGATAGATAGATAGATAGATAGATAGATAGAAAAATAGAGTAGATAAAGATGATAGATAGATAGATAGATCATCAATAGATAGATAGATAGATAGATAGATAGATAGATAGATAGATAGATAAATAGATAGATAGATAGATAGATAGATTCATAGATGGCTGGCTGGCCTGCTGGCTGGTTGGCTGGCTAGATGGATGAATGATAGGTACATAAATAGATAGGTATGGATGATAGATAGATAGATGATAGATAGATGATAGATAGGTAGATAGATAAATAGATAGATAGATAAAGTTGATAGATATATAGATGGATCATCGATTGATTGATCGATAGATATAGATGATAGATAGATAGATAGATAGATAGATAGATAGATAGATAGATAGATATGATTGGATGGACTGATGGATGGATAGATCGATGAATGATAGGTACATAAATAGATAGGTATGGATGATACAATGATAGATTATAGATTATAGATAGATAGATGGAGAGAGAGAGAGACATACATAGATATGGATGGATGGATGGTTGGATAGATAGATAGATAGAAAAATAGAGTAGATAAAAATGATAGATAGATAGATAGATAGATAGATAGATCATCGACAGAGAGATAGATAGATAGATAGATAGATAGATAGATAGATAGATAGAAAAATAGAGTAGATAAAGATGATAGATAGATAGATAGATCATCAATAGAGAGAGAGATAGATAGATAGATAGATAGATAGATAGATAGATAGATAGATAGATAGATAGATTCATAGATGGCTGGCTGGCCTGCTGGCTGGTTGGCTGGCTAGATGGATGAATGATAGGTACATAAATAGATAGGTATGGATGATAGATAGATAGATGATAGATAGATGATAGATAGGTAGATAGATAAATAGATAGATAGATAAAGTTGATAGATATATAGATGGATCATCGATGGATTGATCGATAGATATAGATGATAGATAGATAGATAGATAGATAGATAGATAGATAGATAGATAGATAGATAGATAGATATGATTGGATGGACTGATGGATGGATAGATCGATGAATGATAGGTACATAAATAGTTAGGTATGGATGATACAATGATAGATTATAGATTATAGATAGATAGATGGAGAGAGAGAGAGAGACATACATAGATATGGATGGATGGATGGTTGGATAGATAGATAGATAGAAAAATAGAGTAGATAAAGATGATAGATAGATAGATAGATAGATCATCGACAGAGAGATAGATAGATAGATAGATAGATAGATAGATAGATAGATAGATAGATATGATTGGATGGACTGATGGATGGATAGATCGATGAATGATAGGTACATAAATAGATAGGTATGGATGATACAATGATAGATGACAGATTATAGATAGATAGATGGAGAGAGAGAGAGAGACATACATAGTTATGGATGGATGGATGGTTGGATAGATAGATAGATAGATAGAAAAATAGAGTAGATAAAAATGATAGATAGATAGATAGATAGATATATTCATAGATGGCTGGCTGGCTGGCTGGCTGGCTAGATGGATGACTGATAGGTACATAAATAGATAGGTATGGATGATACAATGATAGATGATAGATAGATAGAGAGATAGAGAGAGAGATAGAGAGAGAGATACATAGATATGGATGGATGGATGGATAGATAGATAGATAGATAGATAGAAAAATAGAGTAGATAAAGATGATAGATAGATAGATAGATAGATAGATCATCAATAGAGAGATAGAGAGATAGATAGATAGATAGATAGATAGATAGATAGATAGATAGATAGATAGATAGATTCATAGATGGCTGGCTGGCCTGCTGGCTGGTTGGCTGGCTAGATGGATGAATGATAGGTACATAAATAGATAGGTATGGATTATACAATGATAGATGATAGATAGATGATAGATAGGTAGATAGATAAATAGATAGATAGATAAAGTTGATAGATATATAGATGGATCATCGATTGATTGATCGATAGATATAGATGATAGATAGATAGATAGATAGATAGATAGATAGATAGATAGATAGATAGATAGATATGATTGGATGGACTGATGGATGGATAGATCGATGAATGATAGGTACATAAATAGATAGGTATGGATGATACAATGATAGATGACAGATTATAGATAGATAGATGGAGAGAGAGAGAGAGACATACATAGATATGGATGGATGGATGGTTGGATAGATAGATAGATAGAAAAATCGAGTAGATAAAGATGATAGATAGATAGATAGATAGATAGATAGATAGATAGATAGATAGATCATCGACAGAGAGATAGATAGATAGATAGATAGATAGATAGATAGATAGAAAAATAGAGTAGATAAAGATGATAGATAGATAGATAGATCATCAATAGAGAGATAGATAGATAGATAGATAGATAGATAGATAGATAGATAGATAGATAGATAGATAGATAGATAGATAGATTCATAGATGGCTGGCTGGCCTGCTGGCTGGTTGGCTGGCTAGATGGATGAATGATAGGTACATAAATAGATAGGTATGGATGATAGATAGATAGATGATAGATAGATGATAGATAGGTAGATAGATAAATAGATAGATAGATAAAGTTGATAGATATATTGATGGATTATCGATCTATTGATCGATAGATATAGATGATAGATAGATAGATAGATAGATAGATAGATAGATAGATAGATATGATTGGATGGACTGATGGATGGATAGATCGATGAATGATAGGTACATAAATAGATAGGTATGGATGATACAATGATAGATGATAGATTATAGATAGATAGATGGAGAGAGAGAGAGAGACATACATAGATATGGATGGATGGATGGTTGGTTGGATAGATAGATAGATAGATAGAAAAATAGAGTAGATAAAGATGATAGATAGATAGATAGATAGATAGGTCATCGATAGAGAGATAGATAGATAGATAGATAGATAGATAGATAGATAGATAAATAGATATGGATGAATAGATATATAGATAGATTGATAGATAGATCGACAGATATAGATGATAGATAGATGATAGATGATAGATAGATAGATAGATTGATGTGGATGGATGGGCTGATGGATGGATAGATGGATGAATGATAGGTACATAAATAGATAGGTATGGATGATAGATAGATGATAGATAGATAGATAGATAGATAGATATATTCATAGATGGCGGGCTGGCTGGCTGGCTGGCTAGATGGATGAATGATAGGTACATAAATAGATAGGTATGGATGATACAATGATAGATGATAGATAGATGATAGATAGAGAGAGAGAGAGAGATACATAGATATGGATGGATGGATGGATGGATAAATAGATATGGATGAATAGATAGATAGATAGATAGATAGATAGATAGATAGATAGATAGATATGATTGGATGGACTGATGGATGGATAGATCGATGAATGATAGGTACATAAATAGTTAGGTATGGATGATACAATGATAGATTATAGATTATAGATAGATAGATGGAGAGAGAGAGAGAGACATACGTAGATATGGATGGATGGATGGTTGGATAGATAGATAGATAGAAAAATCGAGTAGATAAAGATGATAGATAGATAGATAGATAGATAGATAGATAGATAGATCATCGACAGAGAGATAGATAGATAGATAGATAGATAGATAGATAGATAGATAGATAGATAGATTCATAGATGGCTGGCTGGCCTGCTGGCTGGTTGGCTGGCTAGATGGATGAATGATAGGTACATAAATAGATAGGTATGGATGATAGATAGATAGATGATAGATAGATGATAGATAGGTAGATAGATAAATAGATAGATAGATAAAGTTGATAGATATATTGATGGATTATCGATCTATTGATCGATAGATATAGATGATAGATAGATAGATAGATAGATAGATAGATAGATAGATAGATAGATAGATATGATTGGATGGACTGATGGATGGATAGATCGATGAATGATAGGTACATAAATAGATAGGTATGGATGATACAATGATAGATGATAGATTATAGATAGATAGATGGAGAGAGAGAGAGAGACATACATAGATATGGATGGATGGATGGTTGGTTGGATAGATAGATAGATAGATAGAAAAATAGAGTAGATAAAGATGATAGATAGATAGATAGATAGGTCATCGATAGAGAGATAGATAGATAGATAGATAGATAGATAGATAGATAGATAGATAAATAGATATGGATGAATAGATATATAGATAGATTGATAGATAGATCGACAGATATAGATGATAGATAGATGATAGATGATAGATAGATAGATTGATGTGGATGGATGGGCTGATGGATGGATAGATGGATGAATGATAGGTACATAAATAGATAGGTATGGATGATAGATAGATGATAGATAGATAGATAGATAGATAGATATATTCATAGATGGCGGGCTGGCTGGCTGGCTGGCTAGATGGATGAATGATAGGTACATAAATAGATAGGTATGGATGATACAATGATAGATGATAGATAGATGATAGATAGAGAGAGAGAGAGAGATACATAGATATGGATGGATGGATGGATGGATAAATAGATATGGATGAATAGATAGATAGATAGATAGATAGATAGATAGATAGATAGATAGATAGATAGATATGATTGGATGGACTGATGGATGGATAGATCGATGAATGATAGGTACATAAATAGTTAGGTATGGATGATACAATGATAGATTATAGATTATAGATAGATAGATGGAGAGAGAGAGAGAGACATACGTAGATATGGATGGATGGATGGTTGGATAGATAGATAGATAGAAAAATCGAGTAGATAAAGATGATAGATAGATAGATAGATAGATAGATAGATCATCGACAGAGAGATAGATAGATAGATAGATAGATAGATAGATAGATAGATAGATAGATAGATAGATTCATAGATGGCTGGCTGGCCTGCTGGCTGGTTGGCTGGCTAGATGGATGAATGATAGGTACATAAATAGATAGGTATGGATGATAGATAGATAGATGATAGATAGATGATAGATAGGTAGATAGATAAATAGATAGATAGATAAAGTTGATAGATATATTGATGGATTATCGATCTATTGATCGATAGATATAGATGATAGATAGATAGATAGATAGATAGATAGATAGATAGATAGATAGATAGATAGATAGATAGATATGATTGGATGGACTGATGGATGGATAGATCGATGAATGATAGGTACATAAATAGATAGGTATGGATGATACAATGATAGATGATAGATTATAGATAGATAGATGGAGAGAGAGAGAGAGACATACATAGATATGGATGGATGGATGGTTGGTTGGATAGATAGATAGATAGATAGAAAAATAGAGTAGATAAAGATGATAGATAGATAGATAGATAGGTCATCGATAGAGAGATAGATAGATAGATAGATAGATAGATAGATAGATAGATAGATAGATAGATAAATAGATATGGATGAATAGATATATAGATAGATTGATAGATAGATCGACAGATATAGATGATAGATAGATGATAGATGATAGATAGATAGATTGATGTGGATGGATGGGCTGATGGATGGATAGATGGATGAATGATAGGTACATAAATAGATAGGTATGGATGATAGATAGATGATAGATAGATAGATAGATAGATAGATATATTCATAGATGGCGGGCTGGCTGGCTGGCTGGCTAGATGGATGAATGATAGGTACATAAATAGATAGGTATGGATGATACAATGATAGATGATAGATAGATGATAGATAGAGAGAGAGAGAGAGATACATAGATATGGATGGATGGATGGATGGATAAATAGATATGGATGAATAGATAGATAGATAGATAGATAGATAGATAGATAGATAGATAGATATGATTGGATGGACTGATGGATGGATAGATCGATGAATGATAGGTACATAAATAGTTAGGTATGGATGATACAATGATAGATTATAGATTATAGATAGATAGATGGAGAGAGAGAGAGAGACATACATAGATATGGATGGATGGATGGTTGGATAGATAGATAGATAGAAAAATCGAGTAGATAAAGATGATAGATAGATAGATAGATAGATAGATAGATCATCGACAGAGAGATAGATAGATAGATAGATAGATAGATAGATAGATAGATAGATAGATTCATAGATGGCTGGCTGGCCTGCTGGCTGGTTGGCTGGCTAGATGGATGAATGATAGGTACATAAATAGATAGGTATGGATGATACAATGATAGATGATAGATTATAGATAGATAGATGGAGAGAGAGAGAGAGACATACATAGATATGGATGGATGGATGGTTGGTTGGATAGATAGATAGATAGATAGAAAAATAGAGTAGATAAAGATGATAGATAGATAGATAGATAGGTCATCGATAGAGAGATAGATAGATAGATAGATAGATAGATAGATAGATAGATAGATAGATAAATAGATATGGATGAATAGATATATAGATAGATTGATAGATAGATCGACAGATATAGATGATAGATAGATGATAGATGATAGATAGATAGATTGATGTGGATGGATGGGCTGATGGATGGATAGATGGATGAATGATAGGTACATAAATAGATAGGTATGGATGATAGATGATAGATAGATAGATAGATAGATAGATATATTCATAGATGGCGGGCTGGCTGGCTGGCTGGCTAGATGGATGAATGATAGGTACATAAATAGATAGGTATGGATGATACAATGATAGATGATAGATAGATGATAGATAGATAGATAGAGAGAGATACATAGATATGGATGGATGGATGGATGGATAAATAGATATGGATGAATAGATAGATAGATAGATAGATAGATAGATAGATAGATAGATAGATAGATAGATATGATTGGATGGACTGATGGATGGATAGATCGAGGAATGATAGGTACATAAATAGTTAGGTATGGATGATACAATGATAGATTATAGATTATAGATAGATAGATGGAGAGAGAGAGAGAGACATACATAGATATGGATGGATGGATGGTTGGATAGATAGATAGATAGAAAAATAGAGTAGATAAAGATGATAGATAGATAGATAGATAGATCATCGACAGAGAGATAGATAGATAGATAGATAGATAGATAGATAGATAGATAGATAGATATGATTGGATGGACTGATGGATGGATAGATCGATGAATGATAGGTACATAAATAGATAGGTATGGATGATACAATGTTAGATGACAGATTATAGATAGATAGATGGAGAGAGAGAGAGACATACATAGATATGGATGGATGGATGGTTGGATAGATAGATAGATAGATAGAAAAATAGAGTACATAAAAATGATAGATAGATAGATAGATCATCAATAGATAGATAGATAGATAGATAGATAGATAGATAGATAGATAAATAGATAGATAGATAGATAGATTCATAGATGGCTGGCTGGCCTGCTGGCTGGTTGGCTGGCTAGATGGATGAATGATAGGTACATAAATAGATAGGTATGGATGATAGATAGATAGATGATAGATAGATGATAGATAGGTAGATAGATAAATAGATAGATAGATAAAGTTGATAGATATATAGATGGATCATCGATTGATTGATCGATAGATATAGATGATAGATAGATAGATAGATAGATAGATAGATAGATAGATTGATAGATATGATTGGATGGACTGATGGATGGATAGATCGATGAATGATAGGTACATAAATAGATAGGTATGGATGATACAATGATAGATTATAGATTATAGATAGATAGATGGAGAGAGAGAGAGACATACATAGATATGGATGGATGGATGGTTGGATAGATAGATAGATAGAAAAATAGAGTAGATAAAAATGATAGATAGATAGATAGATAGATAGATCATCGACAGAGAGATAGATAGATAGATAGATAGATAGATAGATAGATAGATAGATAGATAGAAAAATAGAGTAGATAAAGATGATAGATAGATAGATAGATCATCAATAGAGAGAGAGATAGATAGATAGATAGATAGATAGATAGATAGATAGATAGATAGATAGATTCATAGATGGCTGGCTGGCCTGCTGGCTGGTTGGCTGGCTAGATGGATGAATGATAGGTACATAAATAGATAGGTATGGATGATAGATAGATAGATGATAGATAGATGATAGATAGGTAGATAGATAAATAGATAGATAGATAAAGTTGATAGATATATAGATGGATCATCGATCGATTGATCGATAGATATAGATGATAGATAGATAGATAGATAGATAGATAGATAGATAGATAGATAGATAGATAGATATGATTGGATGGACTGATGGATGGATAGATCGATGAATGATAGGTACATAAATAGATAGGTATGGATGATACAATGATAGATGATAGATTATAGATAGATAGATGGAGAGAGAGAGACAGACATACATAGATATGGATGGATGGATGGTTGGTTGGATAGATAGATAGATAGAAAAATAGAGTAGATAAAGATGATAGATAGATAGATAGATAGATAGATAGATAGATAGATAGATAGGTCATCGATAGAGAGATAGATAGATAGATAGATAGATAGATAGATAGATAGATAGATAAATAGATATGGATGAATAGATATATAGATAGATTGATAGATAGATCGACAGATATAGATGATAGATAGATGATAGATGATAGATAGATAGATAGTTTGATGTTGATGGATGGGCTGATGGATGGATAGATGGATGAATGATAGGTACATAAATAGATAGGTATGGATGATAGATAGATAGATGATAGATAGATGATAGATAGGTAGATAGATAAATAGATAGATAGATAAAGTTGATAGATATATAGATGGATCATCGATTGATTGATCGATAGATATAGATGATAGATAGATAGATAGATAGATAGATAGATAGATAGATAGATAGATTGATAGATATGATTGGATGGACTGATGGATGGATAGATCGATGAATGATAGGTACATAAATAGATAGGTATGGATGATACAATGATAGATTATAGATTATAGATAGATAGATGGAGAGAGAGAGAGACATACATAGATATGGATGGATGGATGGTTGGATAGATAGATAGATAGAAAAATAGAGTAGATAAAAATGATAGATAGATAGATAGATAGATAGATCATCGACAGAGAGATAGATAGATAGATAGATAGATAGATAGATAGATAGATAGAAAAATAGAGTAGATAAAGATGATAGATAGATAGATAGATCATCAATAGAGAGAGAGATAGATAGATAGATAGATAGATAGATAGATAGATAGATAGATAGATAGATAGATTCATAGATGGCTGGCTGGCCTGCTGGCTGGTTGGCTGGCTAGATGGATGAATGATAGGTACATAAATAGATAGGTATGGATGATAGATAGATAGATGATAGATAGATGATAGATAGGTAGATAGATAAATAGATAGATAGATAAAGTTGATAGATATATAGATGGATCATCGATCGATTGATCGATAGATATAGATGATAGATAGATAGATAGATAGATAGATAGATAGATAGATAGATATGATTGGATGGACTGATGGATGGATAGATCGATGAATGATAGGTACATAAATAGATAGGTATGGATGATACAATGATAGATTATAGATTATAGATAGATAGATGGAGAGAGAGAGACAGACATACATAGATATGGATGGATGGATGGTTGGTTGGATAGATAGATAGATAGAAAAATAGAGTAGATAAAGATGATAGATAGATAGATAGATAGATAGATAGATAGATAGATAGATAGATAGGTCATCGATAGAGAGATAGATAGATAGATAGATAGATAGATAGATAGATAGATAAATAGATATGGATGAATAGATATATAGATAGATTGATAGATAGATCGACAGATATAGATGATAGATAGATGATAGATGATAGATAGATAGATAGTTTGATGTTGATGGATGGGCTGATGGATGGATAGATGGATGAATGATAGGTACATAAATAGATAGGTATGGATGATAGATAGATGATAGATAGATAGATAGATATATTCATAGATGGCGGGCTGGCTGGCTGGCTGGCTAGATGGATGAATGATAGGTACATAAATAGATAGGTATGGATGATACAATGATAGATGATAGATAGATGATAGATAGAGAGAGAGAGAGAGAGAGATACATAGATATGGATGGATGGATGGATGGATAAATAGATATGGATGAATAGATAGATAGATAGATAGATAAAGTTGATAGATATATAGATGGATCATCGATCGATCACTAGATATAGATGATTGATAGATAGATAGATAGATAGATAGATAGATAGATAGATAGATAGATAGATAGATATGATTGGATGGACTGATGGATGGATAGATCGATGAATGATAGGTACATAAATAGATAGGTATGGATGATACAATGATAGATTATAGATTATAGATAGATAGATGGAGAGAGAGAGAGACATACATAGATATGGATGGATGAATGGTTGGATAGATAGATAGATAGAAAAATAGAGTAGATAAAGATGATATATAGATATATATATATATAGATAGATAGATAGATAGATAGATAGATCATCGATAGTGAGATAGATAGATAGAAATGTAGATAGATAGATAGATAGATAAATAGATATGGATGAATAGATATATAGATAGATTGATAGATCGACAGATATAGATGATAGATAGATGATAGATGATAGATAGATGATAGATGATAGATAGATAGATAGATTGATGTGGATGGATGGGCTGATGGATGGATAGATGGATGAATGATAGGTACATAAATAGATAGGTATGGATGATAGATAGATGATAGATAGATAGATAGATAGATATATTCATAGATGGCGGGCTGGCTGGCTGGCTGGCTAGATGGATGAATGATAGGTACATAAATAGATAGGTATGGATGATACAATGATAGATGATAGATAGATGATAGATAGAGAGAGAGAGAGAGATACATAGATATGGATGGATGGATGGATGGATAAATAGATATGGATGAATAGATAGATAGATAAATAGATAGATAGATAGATAGATAAAGTTGATATATATATAGATGGATCATCGATCGATCGCTAGATATAGATGATAGATAGATAGATAGATAGATAGATAGATAGATAGATAGATAGATAGATATGATTGGATGGACTGATGGATGGATAGATCGATGAATGATAGGTACATAAATAGATAGGTATGGATGATACAATGATAGATGACAGATTATAGATAGATAGATGGAGAGAGAGAGAGACATACATAGATATGGATGGATGGATGGTTGGATAGATAGATAGATAGATAGAAAAATAGAGTAGATAAAAATGATAGATAGATAGATAGATAGATATATTCATAGATGGCTGGCTGGCTGGCTGGCTAGATGGATGACTGATAGGTACATAAATAGATAGGTATGGATGATACAATGATAGATGATAGATAGATAGAGAGATAGAGAGAGAGAGAGAGAGAGAGATACATAGATATGGATGGATGGATAGATAGATATATAGATAGATAGATAGATAGATAGATAGATAGATAGATAGATAGATAGATAGAAAAATAGAGTAGATAAAGATGATAGATAGATAGATAGATCATCAATAGATAGATAGATAGATAGATAGATAGATAGATAGATAGATAAATAGATAGATAGATAGATTCATAGATGGCTGGCTGGCCTGCTGGCTGGTTGGCTGGCTAGATGGATGAATGATAGGTACATAAATAGATAGGTATGGATGATAGATAGATAGATGATAGATAGATGATAGATAGGTAGATACATAAATAGATAGATAGATAAAGTTGATAGATATATAGATGGATCATCGATTGATTGATCGATAGATATAGATGATAGATAGATAGATAGATAGATAGATAGATAGATAGATTGATAGATATGATTGGATGGACTGATGGATGGATAGATCGATAAATGATAGGTACATAAATAGATAGGTATGGATGATACAATGATAGATGATAGATTATAGATAGATAGATGGAGAGAGAGAGAGAGACATACATAGATATGGATGGATGGATGGTTGGATAGATAGATAGATAGAAAAATAGAGTAGATAAAAATGATAGATAGATAGATAGATAGATAGATCATCGACAGAGAGATAGATAGATAGATAGATAGATAGATAGATAGATAGATAGATAGAAAAATAGAGTAGATAAAGATGATAGATAGATAGATAGATCATCAATAGAGAGAGAGATAGATAGATAGATAGATAGATAGATAGATAGATAGATAGATAGATAGATAGATAGATAGATAGATTCATAGATGGCTGGCTGGCCTGCTGGCTGGTTGGCTGGCTAGATGGATGAATGATAGGTACATAAATAGATAGGTATGGATGATAGATAGATAGATGATAGATAGATGATAGATAGGTAGATAGATAAATAGATAGATAGATAAAGTTGATAGATATATAGATGGATCATCGATCGATTGATCGATAGATATAGATGATAGATAGATAGATAGATAGATAGATAGATAGATAGATAGATATGATTGGATGGACTGATGGATGGATAGATCGATGAATGATAGGTACATAAATAGTTAG
The DNA here is from genome assembly GCA_022577455.1 of Arizona elegans. Lineage (NCBI taxonomy): Eukaryota > Metazoa > Chordata > Lepidosauria > Squamata > Colubridae > Arizona > Arizona elegans. The sequence goes on along the minus strand of JAKOOJ010000019.1, from coordinate 12,006,080 downwards.
GTATGGATGATACAATGATAGATTATAGATTATAGATAGATAGATGGAGAGAGAGAGAGAGACATACATAGATATGGATGGATGGATGGTTGGATAGATAGATAGATAGAAAAATAGAGTAGATAAAGATGATAGATAGATAGATAGATAGATCATCGACAGAGAGATAGATAGATAGATAGATAGATAGATAGATAGATAGATAGATATGATTGGATGGACTGATGGATGGATAGATCGATGAATGATAGGTACATAAATAGATAGGTATGGATGATACAATGATAGATGACAGATTATAGATAGATAGATGGAGAGAGAGAGAGAGACATACATAGATATGGATGGATGGATGGTTGGATAGATAGATAGATAGATAGAAAAATAGAGTAGATAAAAATGATAGATAGATAGATAGATAGATATATTCATAGATGGCTGGCTGGCTGGCTGGCTGGCTAGATGGATGACTGATAGGTACATAAATAGATAGGTATGGATGATACAATGATAGATGATAGATAGATAGAGAGATAGAGATAGAGATAGAGAGAGAGATACATAGATATGGATGGATGGATGGATAGATAGATAGATAGATAGAAAAATAGAGTAGATAAAGATGATAGATAGATAGATAGATAGATAGATAGATCATCAATAGAGAGATAGATAGATAGATAGATAGATAGATAGATAGATAGATAGATAGATAGATAGATAGATTGATTCATAGATGGCTGGCTGGCCTGCTGGCTGGTTGGCTGGCTAGATGGATGAATGATAGGTACATAAATAGATAGGTATGGATGATAGATAGATAGATGATAGATAGATGATAGATAGGTAGATAGATAAATAGATAGATAGATAAAGTTGATAGATATATAGATGGATCATCGATTGATTGATCGATAGATATAGATGATAGATAGATAGATAGATAGATAGATAGATAGATAGATAGATAGATAGATAGATAGATTGATAGATATGATTGGATGGACTGATGGATGGATAGATCGATGAATGATAGGTACATAAATAGATAGGTATGGATGATACAATGATAGATGACAGATTATAGATAGATAGATGGAGAGAGAGAGAGAGACATACATAGATATGGATGGATGGATGGTTGGATAGATAGATAGATAGAAAAATCGAGTAGATAAAGATGATAGATAGATAGATAGATAGATAGATAGATAGATAGATAGATCATCGACAGAGAGATAGATAGATAGATAGATAGATAGATAGATAGATAGAAAAATAGAGTAGATAAAGATGATAGATAGATAGATAGATCATCAATAGAGAGATAGATAGATAGATAGATAGATAGATAGATAGATAGATAGATAGATAGATAGATAGATAGATAGATAGATAGATTCATAGATGGCTGGCTGGCCTGCTGGCTGGTTGGCTGGCTAGATGGATGAATGATAGGTACATAAATAGATAGGTATGGATGATAGATAGATAGATGATAGATAGATGATAGATAGGTAGATAGATAAATAGATAGATAGATAAAGTTGATAGATATATTGATGGATTATCGATCTATTGATCGATAGATATAGATGATAGATAGATAGATAGATAGATAGATAGATAGATAGATAGATAGATAGATATGATTGGATGGACTGATGGATGGATAGATCGATGAATGATAGGTACATAAATAGATAGGTATGGATGATACAATGATAGATGATAGATTATAGATAGATAGATGGAGAGAGAGAGAGACATACATAGATATGGATGGATGGATGGTTGGTTGGATAGATAGATAGATAGATAGAAAAATAGAGTAGATAAAGATGATAGATAGATAGATAGATAGATAGATAGGTCATCGATAGAGAGATAGATAGATAGATAGATAGATAGATAGATAGATAGATAGATAGATAGATAGATAAATAGATATGGATGAATAGATATATAGATAGATTGATAGATAGATCGACAGATATAGATGATAGATAGATGATAGATGATAGATAGATAGATAGATTGATGTGGATGGATGGGCTGATGGATGGATAGATGGATGAATGATAGGTACATAAATAGATAGGTATGGATGATAGATAGATGATAGATAGATAGATAGATAGATAGATATATTCATAGATGGCGGGCTGGCTGGCTGGCTGGCTAGATGGATGAATGATAGGTACATAAATAGATAGGTATGGATGATACAATGATAGATGATAGATAGATGATAGATAGATAGAGAGAGAGAGATACATAGATATGGATGGATGGATGGATGGATAAATAGATATGGATGAATAGATAGATAGATAGATAGATAGATAGATAGATAGATAGATAGATAGATATGATTGGATGGACTGATGGATGGATAGATCGATGAATGATAGGTACATAAATAGTTAGGTATGGATGATAAAATGATAGATTATAGATTATAGATAGATAGATGGAGAGAGAGAGAGAGACATACATAGATATGGATGGATGGATGGTTGGATAGATAGATAGATAGAAAAATCGAGTAGATAAAGATGATAGATAGATAGATAGATAGATAGATAGATAGATCATCGACAGAGAGATAGATAGATAGATAGATAGATAGATAGATAGATAGATAGAAAAATAGAGTAGATAAAGATGATAGATAGATAGATAGATCATCAATAGAGAGATAGATAGATAGATAGATAGATAGATAGATAGATAGATAGATAGATAGATAGATAGATTCATAGATGGCTGGCTGGCCTGCTGGCTGGTTGGCTGGCTAGATGGATGAATGATAGGTACATAAATAGATAGGTATGGATGATAGATAGATAGATGATAGATAGATGATAGATAGGTAGATAGATAAATAGATAGATAGATAAAGTTGATAGATATATTGATGGATTATCGATCTATTGATCGATAGATATAGATGATAGATAGATAGATAGATAGATAGATAGATAGATAGATAGATAGATATGATTGGATGGACTGATGGATGGATAGATCGATGAATGATAGGTACATAAATAGATAGGTATGGATGATACAATGATAGATGATAGATTATAGATAGATAGATGGAGAGAGAGAGAGAGACATACATAGATATGGATGGATGGATGGTTGGTTGGATAGATAGATAGATAGATAGATAGAAAAATAGAGTAGATAAAGATGATAGATAGATAGATAGATAGGTCATCGATAGAGAGATAGATAGATAGATAGATAGATAGATAGATAGATAGATAGATAGATAGATAGATAAATAGATATGGATGAATAGATATATAGATAGATTGATAGATAGATCGACAGATATAGATGATAGATAGATGATAGATGATAGATAGATAGATAGATTGATGTGGATGGATGGGCTGATGGATGGATAGATGGATGAATGATAGGTACATAAATAGATAGGTATGGATGATAGATGATAGATAGATAGATAGATAGATAGATATATTCATAGATGGCGGGCTGGCTGGCTGGCTGGCTAGATGGATGAATGATAGGTACATAAATAGATAGGTATGGATGATACAATGATAGATGATAGATAGATGATAGATAGATAGAGAGAGAGAGATACATAGATATGGATGGATGGATGGATGGATAAATAGATATGGATGAATAGATAGATAGATAGATAGATAGATAGATTCATAGATGGCTGGCTGGCCTGCTGGCTGGTTGGCTGGCTAGATGGATGAATGATAGGTACATAAATAGATAGGTATGGATGATAGATAGATAGATGATAGATAGATGATAGATAGGTAGATAGATAAATAGATAGATAGATAAAGTTGATAGATATATTGATGGATTATCGATCTATTGATCGATAGATATAGATGATATATAGATAGATAGATAGATAGATAGATAGATAGATAGATAGATAGATATGATTGGATGGACTGATGGATGGATAGATCGATGAATGATAGGTACATAAATAGATAGGTATGGATGATACAATGATAGATGATAGATTATAGATAGATAGATGGAGAGAGAGAGAGAGACATACATAGATATGGATGGATGGATGGTTGGTTGGATAGATAGATAGATAGATAGAAAAATAGAGTAGATAAAGATGATAGATAGATAGATAGATAGATAGGTCATCGATAGAGAGATAGATAGATAGATAGATAGATAGATAGATAGATAGATAGATAAATAGATATGGATGAATAGATATATAGATAGATTGATAGATAGATCGACAGATATAGATGATAGATAGATGATAGATGATAGATAGATAGATAGATTGATGTGGATGGATGGGCTGATGGATGGATAGATGGATGAATGATAGGTACATAAATAGATAGGTATGGATGATAGATAGATGATAGATAGATAGATAGATAGATAGATATATTCATAGATGGCGGGCTGGCTGGCTGGCTGGCTAGATGGATGAATGATAGGTACATAAATAGATAGGTATGGATGATACAATGATAGATGATAGATAGATGATAGATAGATAGAGAGAGAGAGATACATAGATATGGATGGATGGATGGATGGATAAATAGATATGGATGAATAGATAGATAGATAGATAGATAGATAGATAGATAGATAGATATGATTGGATGGACTGATGGATGGATAGATCGATGAATGATAGGTACATAAATAGTTAGGTATGGATGATAAAATGATAGATTATAGATTATAGATAGATAGATGGAGAGAGAGAGAGAGACATACATAGATATGGATGGATGGATGGTTGGATAGATAGATAGATAGAAAAATCGAGTAGATAAAGATGATAGATAGATAGATAGATAGATAGATAGATAGATCATCGACAGAGAGATAGATAGATAGATAGATAGATAGATAGATAGATAGATAGATAGAAAAATAGAGTAGATAAAGATGATAGATAGATAGATAGATCATCAATAGAGAGATAGATAGATAGATAGATAGATAGATAGATAGATAGATAGATAGATAGATAGATAGATTCATAGATGGCTGGCTGGCCTGCTGGCTGGTTGGCTGGCTAGATGGATGAATGATAGGTACATAAATAGATAGGTATGGATGATAGATAGATAGATGATAGATAGATGATAGATAGGTAGATAGATAAATAGATAGATAGATAAAGTTGATAGATATATTGATGGATTATCGATCTATTGATCGATAGATATAGATGATATATAGATAGATAGATAGATAGATAGATAGATAGATAGATAGATATGATTGGATGGACTGATGGATGGATAGATCGATGAATGATAGGTACATAAATAGATAGGTATGGATGATACAATGATAGATGATAGATTATAGATAGATAGATGGAGAGAGAGAGAGAGACATACATAGATATGGATGGATGGATGGTTGGTTGGATAGATAGATAGATAGATAGAAAAATAGAGTAGATAAAGATGATAGATAGATAGATAGATAGGTCATCGATAGAGAGATAGATAGATAGATAGATAGATAGATAGATAGATAGATAGATAGATAGATAGATAAATAGATATGGATGAATAGATATATAGATAGATTGATAGATAGATCGACAGATATAGATGATAGATAGATGATAGATGATAGATAGATAGATAGATTGATGTGGATGGATGGGCTGATGGATGGATAGATGGATGAATGATAGGTACATAAATAGATAGGTATGGATGATAGATGATAGATAGATAGATAGATAGATAGATATATTCATAGATGGCGGGCTGGCTGGCTGGCTGGCTAGATGGATGAATGATAGGTACATAAATAGATAGGTATGGATGATACAATGATAGATGATAGATAGATGATAGATAGATAGAGAGAGAGAGATACATAGATATGGATGGATGGATGGATGGATAAATAGATATGGATGAATAGATAGATAGATAGATAGATAGATAGATTCAGAGATGGCTGGCTGGCCTGCTGGCTGGTTGGCTGGCTAGATGGATGAATGATAGGTACATAAATAGATAGGTATGGATGATAGATAGATAGATGATAGATAGATGATAGATAGGTAGATAGATAAATAGATAGATAGATAAAGTTGATAGATATATTGATGGATTATCGATCTATTGATCGATAGATATAGATGATAGATAGATAGATAGATAGATAGATAGATAGATAGATAGATAGATAGATATGATTGGATGGACTGATGGATGGATAGATCGATGAATGATAGGTACATAAATAGATAGGTATGGATGATACAATGATAGATGATAGATTATAGATAGATAGATGGAGAGAGAGAGAGAGACATACATAGATATGGATGGATGGATGGTTGGTTGGATAGATAGATAGATAGATAGATAGAAAAATAGAGTAGATAAAGATGATAGATAGATAGATAGATAGGTCATCGATAGAGAGATAGATAGATAGATAGATAGATAGATAGATAGATAGATAGATAGATAAATAGATATGGATGAATAGATATATAGATAGATTGATAGATAGATCGACAGATATAGATGATAGATAGATGATAGATGATAGATAGATAGATAGATTGATGTGGATGGATGGGCTGATGGATGGATAGATGGATGAATGATAGGTACATAAATAGATAGGTATGGATGATACAATGATGGATGATAGATAGATGATAGATAGATAGAGAGAGAGAGATACATAGATATGGATGGATGGATGGATGGATAAATAGATATGGATGAATAGATAGATAGATAGATAGATAGATAGATAGATAGATAGATAGATATGATTGGATGGACTGATGGATGGATAGATCGATGAATGATAGGTACATAAATAGTTAGGTATGGATGATACAATGATAGATTATAGATTATAGATAGATAGATGGAGAGAGAGAGAGAGACATACATAGATATGGATGGATGGATGGTTGGATAGATAGATAGATAGAAAAATAGAGTAGATAAAGATGATAGATAGATAGATAGATAGATCATCGACAGAGAGATAGATAGATAGATAGATAGATAGATAGATAGATAGATAGATAGATAGATATGATTGGATGGACTGATGGATGGATAGATCGATGAATGATAGGTACATAAATAGATAGGTATGGATGATACAATGTTAGATGACAGATTATAGATAGATAGATGGAGAGAGAGAGAGACATACATAGATATGGATGGATGGATGGTTGGATAGATAGATAGATAGATAGAAAAATAGAGTACATAAAAATGATAGATAGATAGATAGATAGATAGATATATTCATAGATGGCTGGCTGGCTGGCTGGCTAGATGGATGACTGATAGGTACATAAATAGATAGGTATGGATGATACAATGATAGATGATAGATAGATAGAGAGATAGAGAGAGAGATAGAGAGAGAGAGATACATAGATATGGATGGATGGATGGATAGATAGATAGATAGATAGATAGATAGATAGATAGAAAAATAGAGTAGATAAAGATGATAGATAGATAGATCATCAATAGATAGATAGATAGATAGATAGATAGATAGATAGATAGATAGATAGATAGATTCATAGATGGCTGGCTGGCCTGCTGGCTGGTTGGCTGGCTAGATGGATGAATGATAGGTACATAAATAGATAGGTATGGATGATAGATAGATAGATGATAGATAGATGATAGATAGGTAGATAGATAAATAGATAGATAGATAAAGTTGATAGATATATAGATGGATCATCGATTGATTGATCGATAGATATAGATGATAGATAGATAGATAGATAGATAGATAGATAGATAGATAGATAGATTGATAGATATGATTGGATGGACTGATGGATGGATAGATCGATGAATGATAGGTACATAAATAGATAGGTATGGATGATACAATGATAGATGATAGATTATAGATAGATAGATGGAGAGAGAGAGAGAGACATAGATAGATATGGATGGATGGATGGTTGGATATATAGATAGATAGATAGAAAAATAGAGTAGATAAAGATGATAGATAGATTCAGTATAATTTTACAGAATACGCAATTAGACTTAGAGGCCTGTAGGAAAATAATAGAGATGACTTAAGGAAAATATCTTCTGAAATTCTGGCTGGGATTTTAAAGGTTCAACCTGATGAAGTGTTTTGCAGGATTGATAGAATTTACAGAATTAACTCCTGGTTGGCAAAGCAAAGGCAATTGCCTAGAGATGTGGTGATCTATTTTACAGATAAAGAAATTAGGAATAATATTGTGCAGAACTCTTTTAATTCTACTTTGCAATTTCATGGAAGAAAGATTTGGATTTTTAAGGAGCTCCCGACTAAAATGCTAATGGAGAGGAAGAAATTTGGCTTTCTAGTGACTGAGTTAAAAAAAAAAATATCCTATTCAGGTGGGACACGCCAGTTGGTTTAATACTGAGATATCAAGGAGTAAGATATCAATTGAACACTGTTGAAAAAGCGGAAGATTTTTATCAAAAAATTTTAAAAATGAATTTAACACCTTTAGGCATAATACAGGATAAGCAAAAGGAGTTGGAAACAAAAGGAAAATATCAAAATATAGAGGCTGTGGCAGATAAATTGTCTTTGGATTCCCTGGATACCCCAGCTGGTCTGTCTATAAATAAGAGAGTAGTGTCATCCGACACCAAGCTGATGAACCATCAAGTCACAGACAAGTGCGCAAATCAACCAGTTGATATACAAGTGACGGAGAAGAAAGATGAGATGATAAAACTAACCCAACAAGAACAACCCATAAAGCAGAATGAAAATCGACCAGCCGATACACAATCGGTAGGCAAGAAACGAGGATGGAAATTCAACCCACAAAAGAAAAATAAAAGAAATAGATCTCATAGAAATAGCAGTTTCTAAACCATGCAACATTGAAGCCAGGGACTTTAAAAAATGAATGAATATTTGAAAAGATAGTGGAGGCGAACAATTGTTTAATACTATCCTGAGGATTGTGGCAGATCTCTGCAATGCCGTGATTTTGGGATGTGAAAAGAGCCTCACCTTGTTGGATTTGAATCATCTACTTTGGATTTTTTTTTTTTTTTTTTTTTTGGTAAATATATTATAATTATTTTGAGTTATAAGGCAGGAGAGTTACACCGGGGCATGCAGAAGATCTGGATGTTACTCATTAGGATGATGGGAATTAATAATCCTGATGAATACCACAACTATAACCATATGGATATAATTATAATGTCACTCGGGTGGTTGTTTTTACTTTTATATAGATGCGAGGATATCTACTACTGATGGGGGCAGAAGATGACTGAAGATTTTGAACAAACTGTTGCACCAGCATGTTATTTTACCCTATTATGGGTGATGGATTTAACAATCCAGTGGAAAGACACCAAAGAAGATATTATATGGATTATAAATTTAAAGTTATTGTCTTTTTTCTTTTTACAAAATGGAATGCATATATAGATATGTGTATATTTTAGTATAGTGGGCAGTGGATTATAATTATAATTAGAATTGTATTGCATGATCTTGCAGGAATTGAAGGGTTGAAATAGGTTAGTTTGGGGAGTGGAGGAATTGGAGGAATGGATAGAACTGAATAAATGTTAAATTTGGATGTAGGGAGAAGGCCGCCTTAAAATGTTATATTATTAATATATATAAAAGATTAAATGTTAAACTGTAATAATATACTATAAGTTTAGGGGAGGAGAAAAAGGGCAGATTATTGTAAAGATTCAACGATCCAGTGGAAAGACATCAAAGAAGATATTATATGGACTATAAATTTAAAGTTATTGTCCTTTTTTTTTTTTTATAATAAAATGGAATGCATATATAGATATGTGTATATTTTAGTAAAGTGGCAGTGGGTTATATTTAGAATTGTATTGCATGATTTTGTAGGAATTGAAGGGTTGAAATAGGTTAGTTTACTGATTGATTAGTCTAAGAAAAAGGATCCTTAAATCATATATTTAGGGGAGTGGAGGAACTGGATAGAACTGAATAAACGTTAAATTTGGATGTAGGGAGAAGGCTGCTTTAAAATGTTATATTAATATATATAAAAGATTAAATGTTAAATTGTAATAATACACTATAAGTTTAGGGGAGGAGAAAAAGGGCAGATTATCGTAAAAATGGGAGTTATAAGAATAATATGCTAAGGGTCAGTATTCTGAGGAGGGAGTAAGGGAAAGGGAAGATGTTATGTATGAAATTAGTTATGAAATAGCCTATTGTTGTGAAGAAGTCACGGGGGGGATGGGTGGTGAGGGGGGGTTAGGGAAGAGGGGGGGGAAAAGGGGGAAAAACTTGTATTTGAAAACTTTTTCAATAAAAAAAAAGATGATAGATAGATAGATAGATAGATAGATAGATCATCGACAGAGAGATAGATAGATAGATAGATAGATAGATAGATAGATAGATAGAAAAATAGAGTAGATAAAGATGATAGATAGATAGATAGATCATCAATAGAGAGATAGATAGATAGATAGATAGATAGATAGATAGATAGATAGATAGATAGATAGATAGATAGATAGATAGATTCATAGATGGCTGGATGGCCTGCTGGCTGGTTGGCTGGCTAGATGGATGAATGATAGGTACATAAATAGATAGGTATGGATGATAGATAGATAGATGATAGATAGATGATAGATAGGTAGATAGATAAAGAGATAGATAGATAAAGTTGATAGATATATAGATGGATTTTCGATCGATTGATCGATAGATATAGATGATAGATAGATAGATAGATAGATAGATATGATTGGATGGACTGATGGATGGATAGATCGATGAATGATAGGTACATAAATAGATAGGTATGGATGATACAATGATAGATGATAGATTATAGATAGATAGATGGAGAGAGAGAGAGAGACATACATAGATATGGATGGATGGATGGTTGGTTGGATAGATAGATAGATAGATAGATAGATAGATAGATAGGTCATCGATAGATAGATAGATAGATAGATAGATAGATAGATAGATAAATAGATATGGATGAATAGATATATAGATAGATTGATAGATAGATCGACAGATATAGATGATAGATAGATGATAGATGATAGATAGATAGATAGATAGATAGATAGATAGATAGATAGATAGATTGATGTGGATGGATGGGCTGATGGATGGATAGATGGATGAATGATAGGTACATAAATAGATAGGTATGGATGATAGATAGATGATAGATAGATAGATAGATAGATATATTCATAGATGGCGGGCTGGCTGGCTGGCTGGCTAGATGGATGAATGATAGGTACATAAATAGATAGGTATGGATGATACAATGATAGATGATAGATAGATGATAGATAGAGAGAGAGAGAGAGAGATACATAGATATGGATGGATGGATGGATGGATAAATAGATATGGATGAATAGATAGATAGATAAATAGATAGATAGATAGATAAACTTGATAGATATATAGATGGATCATCGATCGATCGATTGATAGATATAGATGATAGATAGATAGATAGATAGATAGATAGATAGATAGATAGATAGATAGATATGATGGATGGATGGATGGATGGATGGATAGATAGATGATAGATGGATGGATGGATGGATAGATAGATGATAAGATAGATAGACAGACAGATAGATAGATAGATATAGATGGATAGATACATAGATAGATAGATAATAGATGGATGGATGGATGGATAAATAGATGATAGATGATAGATAGATGATAGATGATAGATAGATAGATAGATAGATAGATAGATAGATAGATAGAGATGGATGGATGGACTGATGGATGCATAGATGGATGAATGATAGGTACATAAATAGATAGGTTTGGATGATAGATAGATATAGATGATAGATAGATAGAGATGATAGATAGATAGATAGATAGATAGATAGATAGATAGATAGATAGATGGATAGATGATAGATGGATGGATGGATAGATAGATGATAAGATAGATAGATAGATAGATAGATAGATAGATAGATAGATAGATAGATTGGTTGGTTGGTTGGTTGATAGATATATGATAGATAGATATGAATGGATGGATGGATAGATTGATGAATGAAAGGTACATAAATAGATATGGATGATAGATAGATAGATAGATAGATAGATAGATAGATAGATAGATAGATAGGTTGGTTGGTTGGTTGGTTGATAGATATATGATAGATAGATATGAATGGATGGATGGATAGATTGATGAATGAAAGGTACATAAATAGATATGGATGATAGATAGATGATAGATGGATGGATGAATGGATAGATAGATAGATAGATAGATAGATAGATAGATAGATATGATTGGATGGACTGATGGATGGATAGATCGATGAATGATAGATACATAAATAGATAGGTATGGATGATACAATGATAGATGACAGATTATAGATAGATAGATGGAGAGAGAGAGAGAGAGACATACATAGATATGGATGGATGGATGGTTGGATAGATAGATAGATAGATAGAAAAATAGAGTAGATAAAAATGATAGATAGATAGATAGATAGATAGATAGATAGATAGATAGATAGATATATTCATAGATGGCTGGCTGGCTGGCTGGCTAGATGGATGACTGATAGGTACATAAATAGATAGGTATGGATGATACAATGATAGATGATAGATAGATAGAGAGAGAGATAGAGAGAGAGAGATACATAGATATGGATGGATGGATGGATAGATAGATAGATAGAAAAATAGAGTAGATAAAGATGATAGATAGATAGATAGATAGATCATCAATAGATAGATAGATAGATAGATAGATAGATAGATAGATAGATAGATAGATAGATAGATAGATTCATAGATGGCTGGCTGGCCTGCTGGCTGATTGGCTGGCTAGATGGATGAATGATAGGTACATAAATAGATAGGTATGGATGATAGATAGATAGATGATAGATAGATGATAGATAGGTACATAGATAAATAGATAGATAGATAGATAGATAGATAGATAGATAGATAGATGATAGATGGATGGATGGATAGATAGATGATAAGATAGATAGATAGATAGATAGATAGATAGATAGATAGATAGATAGGTTGGTTGGTTGGTTGATAGATATATGATAGATAGATATGAATGGATGGATGGATAGATTGATGAATGAAAGGTACATAAATAGATATGGATGATAGATAGATGATAGATGGATGGATGAATGGATAGATAGATAGATAGATAGATAGATAGATAGATAGATAGATAGATATGATGGATGGATGGATGGATGGATAGATAGATGATAGATGGATGGATGGATGGATAGATAGATGATAAGATAGATAGACAGACAGATAGATAGATAGATATAGATGGATAGATACATAGATAGATAGATAATAGATGGATGGATGGATGGATAAATAGATGATAGATAGATGATAGATGATAGATAGATAGATAGATAGATAGATAGATAGATAGATAGAGATGGATGGATAGACTGATGGATGCATAGATGGATGAATGATAGGTACATAAATAGATAGGTATGGATGATACAATGATAGATGATAGATTATAGATAGATAGATGGAGAGAGAGAGAGAGACATACATAGATATGGATGGATGGATGGTTGGTTGGATAGATAGATAGATAGATAGATAGATAGATAGATAGGTCATCGATAGATAGATAGATAGATAGATAGATAGATAGATAGATAAATAGATATGGATGAATAGATATATAGATAGATTGATAGATAGATCGACAGATATAGATGATAGATAGATGATAGATGATAGATAGATAGATAGATAGATAGATAGATAGATAGATAGATAGATTGATGTGGATGGATGGGCTGATGGATGGATAGATGGATGAATGATAGGTACATAAATAGATAGGTATGGATGATAGATAGATGATAGATAGATAGATAGATAGATATATTCATAGATGGCGGGCTGGCTGGCTGGCTGGCTAGATGGATGAATGATAGGTACATAAATAGATAGGTATGGATGATACAATGATAGATGATAGATAGATGATAGATAGAGAGAGAGAGAGAGAGATACATAGATATGGATGGATGGATGGATGGATAAATAGATATGGATGAATAGATAGATAGATAAATAGATAGATAGATAGATAAACTTGATAGATATATAGATGGATCATCGATCGATCGATTGATAGATATAGATGATAGATAGATAGATAGATAGATAGATAGATAGATAGATAGATAGATAGATAGATAGATAGATATGATGGATGGATGGATGGATGGATGGATAGATAGATGATAGATGGATGGATGGATGGATAGATAGATGATAAGATAGATAGACAGACAGATAGATAGATAGATATAGATGGATAGATACATAGATAGATAGATAATAGATGGATGGATGGATGGATAAATAGATGATAGATGATAGATAGATGATAGATGATAGATAGATAGATAGATAGATAGATAGATAGATAGATAGATAGATATGGATGGATGGACTGATGGATGCATAGATGGATGAATGATAGGTACATAAATAGATAGGTTTGGATGATAGATAGATATAGATGATAGATAGATAGAGATGATAGATAGATAGATAGATAGATAGATAGATAGATAGATAGATAGATAGATGGATAGATGATAGATGGATGGATGGATAGATAGATGATAAGATAGATAGATAGATAGATAGATAGATAGATAGATAGATAGATAGATAGATAGATTGGTTGGTTGGTTGGTTGATAGATATATGATAGATAGATATGAATGGATGGATGGATAGATTGATGAATGAAAGGTACATAAATAGATATGGATGATAGATAGATAGATAGATAGATAGATAGATAGATAGATAGATAGGTTGGTTGGTTGGTTGGTTGATAGATATATGATAGATAGATATGAATGGATGGATGGATAGATTGATGAATGAAAGGTACATAAATAGATATGGATGATAGATAGATGATAGATGGATGGATGAATGGATAGATAGATAGATAGATAGATAGATAGATAGATAGATAGATATGATTGGATGGACTGATGGATGGATAGATCGATGAATGATAGATACATAAATAGATAGGTATGGATGATACAATGATAGATGACAGATTATAGATAGATAGATAGATGGAGAGAGAGAGAGAGAGACATACATAGATATGGATGGATGGATGGTTGGATAGATAGATAGATAGATAGAAAAATAGAGTAGATAAAAATGATAGATAGATAGATAGATAGATAGATAGATAGATAGATATATTCATAGATGGCTGGCTGGCTGGCTGGCTAGATGGATGACTGATAGGTACATAAATAGATAGGTATGGATGATACAATGATAGATGATAGATAGATAGAGAGAGAGATAGAGAGAGAGAGATACATAGATATGGATGGATGGATGGATAGATAGATAGATAGAAAAATAGAGTAGATAAAGATGATAGATAGATAGATAGATAGATCATCAATAGATAGATAGATAGATAGATAGATAGATAGATAGATAGATAGATAGATAGATAGATAGATAGATAGATTCATAGATGGCTGGCTGGCCTGCTGGCTGGTTGGCTGGCTAGATGGATGAATGATAGGTACATAAATAGATAGGTATGGATGATAGATAGATAGATGATAGATAGATGATAGATAGGTAGATAGATAAATAGATAGATAGATAGATAGATAGATAGATAGATAGATAGATGATAGATGGATGGATGGATAGATAGATGATAAGATAGATAGATAGATAGATAGATAGATAGATAGATAGATAGATAGATAGGTTGGTTGGTTGGTTGGTTGATAGATATATGATAGATAGATATGAATGGATGGATGGATAGATTGATGAATGAAAGGTACATAAATAGATATGGATGATAGATAGATGATAGATGGATGGATGAATGGATAGATAGATAGATAGATAGATAGATAGATAGATAGATATGATGGATGGATGGATGGATGGATAGATAGATGATAGATGGATGGATGGATGGATAGATAGATGATAAGATAGATAGACAGACAGATAGATAGATAGATATAGATGGATAGATACATAGATAGATAGATAATAGATGGATGGATGGATGGATAAATAGATGATAGATAGATGATAGATGATAGATAGATAGATAGATAGATAGATAGATAGATAGATAGAGATGGATGGATAGACTGATGGATGCATAGATGGATGAATGATAGGTACATAAATAGATAGGTATGGATGATAGATAGATATAGATGATAGATAGATAGAGATGATAGATAGATAGATAGATAGATAGATAGATAGATGATAGATGGATGGATGGATAGATAGATGATAAGATAGATAGATAGATAGATAGATAGATAGATAGATAGATTGGTTGGTTGGTTGATAGATATATGATAGATAGATATGAATGGATGGATGGATAGATTGATGAATGAAAGGTACATAAATAGATATGGATGATAGATAGATAGATAGATAGATAGATAGATAGGTTGGTTGGTTGGTTGGTTGGTTGGTTGATAGATATATGATAGATAGATATGAATGGATGGATGGATAGATTGATGAATGAAAGGTACATAAATAGATATGGATGATAGATAGATGATAGATGGATGGATGAATGGATAGATAGATAGATAGATAGATAGATAGATAGATATGATTGGATGGACTGATGGATGGATAGATCGATGAATGATAGATACATAAATAGATAGGTATGGATGATACAATGATAGATGACAGATTATAGATAGATAGATGGAGAGAGAGAGAGAGACATACATAGATATGGATGGATGGATGGTTGGATAGATAGATAGATAGGTAGAAAAATAGAGTAGATAAAAATGATAGATAGATAGATAGATAGATAAATAGATAGATAGATAGATATATTCATAGATGGCTGGCTGGCTGGCTGGCTAGATGGATGACTGATAGGTACATAAATAGATAGGTATGGATGATACAATGATAGATGATAGATAGATAGAGAGAGAGATAGAGAGAGAGAGATACATAGATATGGATGGATGGATGGATAGATAGATAGATAGAAAAATAGAGTAGATAAAGATGATAGATAGATAGATAGATCATCAATAGATAGATAGATAGATAGATAGATAGATAGATAGATAGATAGATAGATAGATAGATAGATAGATAGATTCATAGATCCCTGGCTGGCCTGCTGGCTGGTTGGCTGGCTAGATGGATGAATGATAGGTACATAAATAGATAGGTATGGATGATAGATAGATAGATGATAGATAGATGATAGATAGGTAGATAGATAAATAGATAGATAGATAAAGTTGATAGATATATAGATGGATCATCGATCGATTGATCGATAGATATAGATGATAGATAGATAGATAGATAGATAGATAGATAGATAGATAGATAGATAGATATGATTGGATGGACTGATGGATGGATAGATCGATGAATGATAGGTACATAAATAGATAGGTATGGATGATACAATGATAGATGATAGATTATAGATAGATAGATGGAGAGAGAGAGAGAGACATACATAGATATGGATGGATGGATGGTTGGATAGATAGATAGATAGAAAAATAGAGTAGATAAAAATGATAGATAGATAGATAGATAGATAGATCATCGACAGATAGATAGATAGATAGATAGATAGATAGATAGATAGATAAATAGATATGGATGAATAGATATATAGATAGACTGATAGATAGATCGACAGATATAGATGATAGATGATAGATGATAGATAGATAGATAGATAGATAGATAGATAGATAGATAGATAGATAGATTGATGTGGATGGATGGGCTGATGGATGGATAGATGGATGAATGATAGGTACATAAATAGATAGGTATGGATGATAGATAGATGATAGATAGATAGATAGATAGATATATTCATAGATGGCGGGCTGGCTGGCTGGCTGGCTAGATGGATGAATGATAGGTACATAAATAGATAGGTATGGATGATACAATGATAGATGATAGATAGATGATAGATAGATAGAGAGAGAGAGATACATAGATATGGATGGATGGATGGATGGATAAATAGATATGGATGAATAGATAGATAGATAAATAGATAGATAGATAGATAAACTTGATAGATATATAGATGGATCATCGATCGATCGATTGATAGATATAGATGATAGATAGATAGATAGATAGATAGATAGATAGATAGATAGATAGAGATGATGGATGGATGGATGAATGGATAGATAGATGATAGATGGATGGATGGATGGATAGATAGATGATAAGATAGATAGACAGACAGATAGATAGATAGATATAGATGGATAGATACATAGATAGATAGATAATAGATGGATGGATGGATGGATAAATAGATGATAGATGATAGATAGATGATAGATGATAGATAGATAGATAGATAGATAGATAGATAGATAGAGATGGATGGATGGACTGATGGATGCATAGATGGATGAATGATAGGTACATAAATAGATAGGTATGGATGATAGATAGATATAGATGATAGATAGATAGAGATGATAGATAGATAGATAGATAGATAGATAGATAGATAGATAGATAGATAGATAGATGGATGGATGGATAGATGATAAGATGATAGATAGATAGAGATGATAGATAGATAGATAGATAGATAGATAGATAGATAGATAGATAGATAGATAGATAGATAGGTTGGTTGGTTGATAGATATATGATAGACAGATATGAATGGATGGATGGATAGATTGATGAATGAAAGGTACATAAATAGATATGGATGATAGATAGATGATAGATGGATGGATGAATGGATAGATAGATAGATAGATAGATAGATAGATAGATAGATAGATATGATTGGATGGACTGATGGATGGATAGATCGATGAATGATAGATACATAAATAGATAGGTATGGATGATACAATGATAGATTACAGATTATAGATAGATAGATGGAGAGAGAGAGAGAGACATACATAGATATGGATGGATGGATGGTTGGATAGATAGATAGATAGATAGAAAAATAGAGTAGATAAAATGATAGATAGATAGATAGATAGATAGATAGATAGATAGATAGATAGATAGATAGATAGATAGATAGATAGATATATTCATAGATGGCTGGCTGGCTGGCTGGCTTGATGGATGACTGATAGGTACATAAATAGATAGGTATGGATGATACAATGATAGATGATAGATAGATAGAGAGATAGAGAGAGAGATAGAGAGAGAGATACATAGATATGGATGGATGGATGGATAGATAGATAGATAGAAAAATAGAGTACATAAAGATGATAGATAGATAGATAGATCATCAATAGATAGATAGATAGATAGATAGATAGATAGAGAGATAGATAGATAGATAGATAGATAGATAGATAGATAGATAGATAGATAGATAGATAGATTCATAGATGGCTGGCTGGCCTGCTGGCTGGTTGGCTGGCTAGATGGATGAATGATAGGTACATAAATAGATAGGTATGGATGATAGATAGATAGATGATAGATAGATGATAGATAGGTAGATAGATAAATAGATAGATAGATAAAGTTGATAGATATATAGATGGATCATCGATTGATTGATCGATAGATATAGATGATAGATAGATAGATAGATAGATAGATAGATAGATAGATAGATAGATAGATAGATAGATAGATTGATACATATGATTGGATGGACTGATACATAAATAGATAGGTATGGATGATACAATGATAGATGATAGATTATAGATAGATAGATGGAGAGAGAGAGAGAGACATACATAGATATGGATGGATGGATGGTTGGATAGATAGATAGATAGATAGAAAAATAGAGTAGATAAAGATGATAGATAGATAGATAGATAGATAGATAGATAGATAGATAGATCATCGACAGAGAGATAGATAGATAGATAGATAGATAGATAGATAGATAGATAGAAAAATAGAGTAGATAAAGATGATAGATAGATAGATAGATCATCAATAGATAGATAGATGATAGATAGATAGATAGATAGATAGATAGATAGATAGATAGATAGATAGATTCATAGATGGCTGGCTGGCCTGCTGGCTGGTTGGCTGGCTAGATGGATGAATGATAGGTACATAAATAGATAGGTATGGATGATAGATAGATAGATGATAGATAGATGATAGATAGGTAGATAGATAAATAGATAGATAGATAAAGTTGATAGATATATAGATGGATCATCGATCGATTGATCGATAGATATAGATGATAGATAGATAGATAGATAGATAGATAGATAGATAGATAGATAGATAGATAGATAGATATGATTGGATGGACTGATGGATGGATAGATCGATGAATGATAGGTACATAAATAGATAGGTATGGATGATACAATGATAAATGATAGATTATAGATAGATAGATGGAGAGAGAGAGAGAGACATACATAGATATAGATGGATGGATGGTTGGATAGATAGATAGATAGATAGAAAAATAGAGTAGATAAAAATGATAGATAGATAGATAGATATATTCATAGATGGCTGGCTGGCTGGCTGGCTAGATGGATGACTGATAGGTACATAAATAGATAGGTATGGATGATACAATGATAGATGATAGATAGATAGAGAGATAGAGAGAGAGATAGAGAGAGAGAGATACATAGATATGGATGGATGGATGGATAGATAGATTGATAGAAAAATAGAGTAGATAAAGATGATAGATAGATAGATAGATCATCAATAGATAGATAGATAGATAGATAGATAGATAGATAGATAGATTGATTGATTGAAAGATATGATTGGATGGACTGATCGATGGATAGATCGATGAATGATAGGTACATAAATAGATAGGTATGGATGATAGATAGATGATAGATAGATAGATAGATAGATATATTCATAGATGGCGGGCTGGCTGGCTGGCTGGCTAGATGGATGAATGATAGGTACATAAATAGATAGGTATGGATGATACAATGATAGATGATAGATAGATGATAGATAGAGAGAGAGAGAGAGATACATAGATATGGATGGATGGATGGATGGATAAATAGATATGGATGAATAGATAGATAGATAAATAGATAGATAGATAGATTCATAGATGGCTGGCTGGCCTGCTGGCTGGTTGGCTGGCTAGATGGATGAATGATAGGTACATAAATAGATAGGTATGGATGATAGATAGATAGATGATAGATAGATGATAGATAGGTAGATAGATAAATAGATAGATAGATAGATAGATAGATAGATAGATAGATAGATAGATGATAGATGGATGGATGGATAGATAGATGATAAGATAGATAGATAGATAGATAGATAGATAGATAGATAGATAGATAGATAGATAGATAGATAGGTTGGTTGGTTGGTTGGTTGATAGATATATGATAGATAGATATGAATGGATGGATGGATAGATTGATGAATGAAAGGTACATAAATAGATATGGATGATAGATAGATGATAGATGGATGGATGAATGGATAGATAGATAGATAGATAGATAGATAGATAGATAGATAGATAGATAGATAGATATGATTGGATGGACTGATGGATGGATAGATCGATGAATGATAGATACATAAATAGATAGGTATGGATGATACAATGATAGATGACAGATTATAGATAGATAGATGGAGAGAGAGAGAGAGACATACATAGATATGGATGGATGGATGGTTGGATAGATAGATAGATAGGTAGAAAAATAGAGTAGATAAAAATGATAGATAGATAGATAGATAGATAGATAGATAGATAGATAGATAGATATATTCATAGATGGCTGGCTGGCTGGCTGGCTAGATGGATGACTGATAGGTACATAAATAGATAGGTATGGATGATACAATGATAGATGATAGATAGATAGAGAGAGAGATAGAGAGAGAGAGATACATAGATATGGATGGATGGATGGATAGATAGATAGATAGAAAAATAGAGTAGATAAAGATGATAGATAGATAGATAGATCATCAATAGATAGATAGATAGATAGATAGATAGATAGATAGATAGATAGATAGATAGATAGATAGATAGATAGATTCATAGATCCCTGGCTGGCCTGCTGGCTGGTTGGCTGGCTAGATGGATGAATGATAGGTACATAAATAGATAGGTATGGATGATAGATAGATAGATGATAGATAGATGATAGATAGGTAGATAGATAAATAGATAGATAGATAAAGTTGATAGATATATAGATGGATCATCGATCGATTGATCGATAGATATAGATGATAGATAGATAGATAGATAGATAGATAGATAGATAGATAGATAGATAGATATGATTGGATGGACTGATGGATGGATAGATCGATGAATGATAGGTACATAAATAGATAGGTATGGATGATACAATGATAGATGATAGATTATAGATAGATAGATGGAGAGAGAGAGAGAGACATACATAGATATGGATGGATGGATGGTTGGATAGATAGATAGATAGAAAAATAGAGTAGATAAAAATGATAGATAGATAGATAGATAGATAGATCATCGACAGATAGATAGATAGATAGATAGATAGATAGATAGATAAATAGATATGGATGAATAGATATATAGATAGACTGATAGATAGATCGACAGATATAGATGATAGATGATAGATGATAGATAGATAGATAGATAGATAGATAGATAGATAGATAGATTGATGTGGATGGATGGGCTGATGGATGGATAGATGGATGAATGATAGGTACATAAATAGATAGGTATGGATGATAGATAGATGATAGATAGATAGATAGATAGATATATTCATAGATGGCGGGCTGGCTGGCTGGCTGGCTAGATGGATGAATGATAGGTACATAAATAGATAGGTATGGATGATACAATGATAGATGATAGATAGATGATAGATAGAGAGAGAGAGAGAGATACATAGATATGGATGGATGGATGGATGGATAAATAGATATGGATGAATAGATAGATAGATAAATAGATAGATAGATAGATAAACTTGATAGATATATAGATGGATCATCGATCGATCGATTGATAGATATAGATGATAGATAGATAGATAGATAGATAGATAGATAGATAGATAGATAGATAGATAGAGATGATGGATGGATGGATGGATGGATAGATAGATGATAGATGGATGGATGGATGGATAGATAGATGATAAGATAGATAGACAGACAGATAGATAGATAGATATAGATGGATAGATACATAGATAGATAGATAATAGATGGATGGATGGATGGATAAATAGATGATAGATGATAGATAGATGATAGATGATAGATAGATAGATAGATAGATAGATAGATAGATAGATAGAGATGGATGGATGGACTGATGGATGCATAGATGGATGAATGATAGGTACATAAATAGATAGGTATGGATGATAGATAGATATAGATGATAGATAGATAGAGATGATAGATAGATAGATAGATAGATAGATAGATAGATAGATAGATAGATAGATAGATGGATGGATGGATAGATGATAAGATGATAGATAGATAGAGATGATAGATAGATAGATAGATAGATAGATAGATAGATAGATAGATAGATAGATAGATAGGTTGGTTGGTTGATAGATATATGATAGACAGATATGAATGGATGGATGGATAGATTGATGAATGAAAGGTACATAAATAGATATGGATGATAGATAGATGATAGATGGATGGATGAATGGATAGATAGATAGATAGATAGATAGATAGATAGATAGATAGATATGATTGGATGGACTG
Source organism: Arizona elegans (assembly GCA_022577455.1). Taxonomy (NCBI): domain Eukaryota; kingdom Metazoa; phylum Chordata; class Lepidosauria; order Squamata; family Colubridae; genus Arizona; species Arizona elegans. The sequence goes on along the minus strand of JAKOOJ010000019.1, from coordinate 11,982,155 downwards.
ATGGATGGATAGATCGATGAATGATAGATACATAAATAGATAGGTATGGATGATACAATGATAGATTACAGATTATAGATAGATAGATGGAGAGAGAGAGAGAGACATACATAGATATGGATGGATGGATGGTTGGATAGATAGATAGATAGATAGAAAAATAGAGTAGATAAAATGATAGATAGATAGATAGATAGATAGATAGATAGATAGATAGATAGATAGATAGATATATTCATAGATGGCTGGCTGGCTGGCTGGCTTGATGGATGACTGATAGGTACATAAATAGATAGGTATGGATGATACAATGATAGATGATAGATAGATAGAGAGATAGAGAGAGAGATAGAGAGAGAGATACATAGATATGGATGGATGGATGGATAGATAGATAGATAGAAAAATAGAGTAGATAAAGATGATAGATAGATAGATAGATCATCAATAGATAGATAGATAGATAGATAGAGAGAGAGATAGATAGATAGATAGATAGATAGATAGATAGATAGATAGATAGATAGATAGATAGATTCATAGATGGCTGGCTGGCCTGCTGGCTGGTTGGCTGGCTAGATGGATGAATGATAGGTACATAAATAGATAGGTATGGATGATAGATAGATAGATGATAGATAGATGATAGATAGGTAGATAGATAAATAGATAGATAGATAAAGTTGATAGATATATAGATGGATCATCGATTGATTGATCGATAGATATAGATGATAGATAGATAGATAGATAGATAGATAGATAGATAGATAGATTGATACATATGATTGGATGGACTGATACATAAATAGATAGGTATGGATGATACAATGATAGATGATAGATTATAGATAGATAGACGGAGAGAGAGAGAGAGACATACATAGATATGGATGGATGGATGGTTGGATAGATAGATAGATAGATAGAAAAATAGAGTAGATAAAGATGATAGATAGATAGATAGATAGATAGATAGATAGATAGATCATCGACAGAGAGATAGATAGATAGATAGATAGATAGATAGATAGATAGATAGATAGATAGAAAAATAGAGTAGATAAAGATGATAGATAGATAGATAGATCATCAATAGATAGATAGATGATAGATAGATAGATAGATAGATAGATAGATAGATAGATAGATAGATAGATTCATAGATGGCTGGCTGGCCTGCTGGCTGGTTGGCTGGCTAGATGGATGAATGATAGGTACATAAATAGATAGGTATGGATGATAGATAGATAGATGATAGATAGATGATAGATAGGTAGATAGATAAATAGATAGATAGATAAAGTTGATAGATATATAGATGGATCATCGATCGATTGATCGATAGATATAGATGATAGATAGATAGATAGATAGATAGATAGATAGATAGATAGATAGATATGATTGGATGGACTGATGGATGGATAGATCGATGAATGATAGGTACATAAATAGATAGGTATGGATGATACAATGATAAATGATAGATTATAGATAGATAGATGGAGAGAGAGAGAGAGACATACATAGATATAGATGGATGGATGGTTGGATAGATAGATAGATAGATAGAAAAATAGAGTAGATAAAAATGATAGATAGATAGATAGATATATTCATAGATGGCTGGCTGGCTGGCTGGCTAGATGGATGACTGATAGGTACATAAATAGATAGGTATGGATGATACAATGATAGATGATAGATAGATAGAGAGATAGAGAGAGAGATAGAGAGAGAGAGATACATAGATATGGATGGATGGATGGATAGATAGATTGATAGAAAAATAGAGTAGATAAAGATGATAGATAGATAGATAGATCATCAATAGATAGATAGATAGATAGATAGATAGATAGATAGATAGATTGATTGATTGAAAGATATGATTGGATGGACTGATCGATGGATAGATCGATGAATGATAGGTACATAAATAGATAGGTATGGATGATAGATAGATGATAGATAGATAGATAGATAGATATATTCATAGATGGCGGGCTGGCTGGCTGGCTGGCTAGATGGATGAATGATAGGTACATAAATAGATAGGTATGGATGATACAATGATAGATGATAGATAGATGATAGATAGAGAGAGAGAGAGAGAGATACATAGATATGGATGGATGGATGGATGGATAAATAGATATGGATGAATAGATAGATAGATAAATAGATAGATAGATAGATAAACTTGATAGATATATAGATGGATCATCGATCGATCGATTGATAGATATAGATGATAGATAGATAGATAGATAGATAGATAGATAGATAGATAGATAGATAGATAGATAGAGATGATGGATGGATGGATGGATGGATAGATAGATGATAGATGGATGGATGGATGGATAGATAGATGATAGATGATAGATAGATGATAGATGATAGATAGATAGATAGATAGATAGATAGATAGATAGATAGAGATGGATGGATGGAGTGATGGATGCATAGATGGATGAATGATAGGTACATAAATAGATAGGTATGGATGATAGATAGATATAGATGATAGATAGATAGAGATGATAGATAGATAGATAGATAGATAGATAGATAGAAAGATAGATAGATAGATAGATAGATGGATGGATGGATAGATGATAAGATGATAGATAGATAGAGATGATAGATAGATAGATAGATAGATAGATAGATAGATAGATAGATAGATAGATAGATAGATAGATAGATAGGTTGGTTGGTTGATAGATATATGATAGACAGATATGAATGGATGGATGGATAGATTGATGAATGAAAGGTACATAAATAGATATGGATGATAGATAGATGATAGATGGATGGATGAATGGATAGATAGATAGATAGATAGATAGATAGATAGATATGATTGGATGGACTGATGGATGGATAGATCGATGAATGATAGATACATAAATAGATAGGTATGGATGATACAATGATAGATTACAGATTATAGATAGATAGATGGAGAGAGAGAGAGAGACATACATAGATATGGATGGATGGATGGTTGGATAGATAGATAGATAGAGAGAAAAATAGAGTAGATAAAAATGATAGATAGATAGATAGATATATTCATAGATGGCTGGCTGGCTGGCTGGCTAGATGGATGACTGATAGGTACATAAATAGATAGGTATGGATGATACAATGATAGATGATAGATAGATAGAGAGATAGAGAGAGAGATAGAGAGAGAGAGATACATAGATATGGATGGATGGATGGATAGATAGATTGATAGAAAAATAGAGTAGATAAAGATGATAGATAGATAGATAGATCATCAATAGATAGATAGATAGATAGATAGATAGATAGATAGATAGATTGATTGAAAGATATGATTGGATGGACTGATCGATGGATAGATCGATGAATGATAGGTACATAAATAGATAGGTATGGATGATACAATGATAGATGACAGATTATAGATAGATAGATGGAGAGAGAGAGAGAGACATACATAGATATGGATGGATGGATGGTTGGATAGATAGATAGATAGATAGAAAAATAGAGTAGATAAAGATGATAGATAGATAGATAGATAGATAGATAGATAGATAGATAGATCATCGACAGAGAGATAGATAGATAGATAGATAGATAGATAGATAGATAGATAGATAGATAGAAAAATAGAGTAGATAAAGATGATAGATAGATAGATCATCAATAGAGAGATAGATAGATAGATAGATAGATAGATAGATAGATAGATAGATAGATAGATAGATAGATAGATAGATAGATAGATTCATAGATGGCTGGCTGGCCTGCTGGCTGGTTGGCTGGCTAGATGGATGAATGATAGGTACATAAATAGATAGGTATGGATAGATAGATAGATAGATAGATAGATAGATAGATATGATTGGATGGACTGATGGATGGATAGATCGATGAATGATAGGTACATAAATAGATAGGTATGGATGATACAATGATAGATGATAGATTATAGATAGATAGATGGAGAGAGAGAGAGAGACATACATAGATATGGATGGATGGATGGTTGGTTGGATAGATAGATAGATAGATAGAAAAATAGAGTAGATAAAGATGATAGATAGATAGATAGATAGATAGGTCATCGATAGAGAGATAGATAGATAGATAGATAGATAGATAGATAGATAGATAAATAGATATGGATGAATAGATATATAGATAGATTGATAGATAGATCGACAGATATAGATGATAGATAGATGATAGATGATAGATAGATAGATTGATGTGGATGGATGGGCTGATGGATGGATAGATGGATGAATGATAGGTACATAAATAGATAGGTATGGATGATAGATAGATGATAGATAGATAGATAGATATATTCAGAGATGGCGGGCTGGCTGGCTGGCTGGCGAGATGGATGAATGATAGGTACATAAATAGATAGGTATGGATGATACAATGATAGATGATAGATAGATGAGAGAGAGAGAGAGAGATACATAGATATGGATGGATGGATAGATAGATAGATAGATTGATTGATTGATTGATTGATTGATTGATTGATTGATTGATATATGATAGATAGATAGATATGGATGGATGGATATATAGATGATAAGATAGATAGATAGATAGACAGATAGATAGCTAGATATGGATGGATAGATTGATCAATAGATAGATAGATAGATAGATAGATAGATATGATGGATGGATGGATGGATGGATAGATAGATGATAGATGGATGGATGGATGGATAGATAGATGATAAGATAGATAGACAGAGAGATAGATAGATAGATATTGATGGATAGATACATAGATAGATAGATAATAGATGGATGGATGGATGGATAAATAGATGATAGATGATAGATAGATGATAGATGATAGATAGATAGATAGATAGAGATGGATGGATGGACTGATGGATGCATAGATGGATGAATGATAGGTACATAAATAGATAGGTATGGATGATAGATAGATATAGATGATAGATAGATAGAGATGATAGATAGATAGATAGATAGATAGATAGATAGATAGATAGATAGATAGATGGATAGATGATAGATGGATGGATGGATAGATAGATAGATAGATAGATAGATAGATAGATAGATAGATTGGTTGGTTGGTTGATAGATATATGATAGATAGATATGAATGGATGGATGGATAGATTGATGAATGAAAGGTACATAAATAGATATGGATGATAGATAGATAGATAGATAGATAGATAGATAGATAGATAGATAGATAGATAGATAGGTTGGTTGGTTGATAGATATATGATAGATAGATATGAATGGATGGATGGATAGATTGATGAATGAAAGGTACATAAATAGATATGAATGATAGATAGATGATAGATGGATGGATGAATGGATAGATAGATAGATAGATAGATAGATAGATAGATAGATATGATTGGATGGACTGATGGATGGATAGATCGATGAATGATAGATACATAAATAGATAGGTATGGATGATACAATGATAGATGATAGATAGATGAGAGAGAGAGAGAGAGATACATAGATATGGATGGATGGATAGATAGATAGATAGATAGATAGATTGATTGATTGATATATGATAGATAGATAGATATGGATGGATGGATAGATAGATGATAAGATAGATAGATAGATAGACAGATAGATAGCTAGATATGGATGGATAGATTGATCAATAGATAGATAGATCGATAGATAGATAGATATAGATGATACATGATACATGATAGATAGATAGATAGATAGATATGATGGATGGATGGATGGATGGATAGATAGATGATAAGATAGATAGATAGACAGACAGATAGATAGATATGATTGGATGGACTGATGGATGGATAGATCGATGAATGATAGGTACATAAATAGATAGGTATGGATGATACAATGATAGATGATAGATTATAGATAGATAGATGGAGAGAGAGAGAGACATACATAGATATGGATGGATGGATGGTTGGATAGATAGATAGATAGAAAAATAGAGTAGATAAAGATGATAGATAGATAGATAGATAGATAGATAGATAGATAGATAGATAGATAGATAGATCATCGACAGAGAGATAGATAGATAGATAGATAGATAGATAGATAGATAGATAGATAGAAAAATAGAGTAGATAAAGATGATAGATAGATAGATAGATCATCAATAGATAGATAGATAGATAGATAGATAGATAGATAGATAGATAGATAGATAGATAGATAGATTCATAGATGGCTGGCTGGCCTGCTTGCTGGTTGGCTGGCTAGATGGATGAATGATAGGTACATAAATAGATAGGTATGGATGATAGATAGATAGATGATAGATAGATAGATAGATAGATGGATAGATGATAGATGGATGGATGGATAGATAGATAGATAGATAGATAGATAGATAGATAGATAGATTGGTTGGTTGGTTGATAGATATATGATAGATAGATATGAATGGATGGATGGATAGATTGATGAATGAAAGGTACATAAATAGATATGGATGATAGATAGATAGATAGATAGATAGATAGATAGATAGGTTGGTTGGTTGGTTGATAGATATATGATAGATAGATATGAATGGATGGATGGATAGATTGATGAATGAAAGGTACATAAATAGATATGAATGATAGATAGATGATAGATGGATGGATGAATGGATAGATAGATAGATAGATAGATAGATAGATATGATTGGATGGATTGATGGATGGATAGATCGATGAATGATAGATACATAAATAGATAGGTATGGATGATACAATGATAGATTACAGATTATAGATAGATAGATGGAGAGAGAGAGAGAGACATACATAGATATGGATGGATGGATGGTTGCATAGATAGATAGATAGATAGAAAAATAGAGTAGATAAAAATGATAGATAGATAGATAGATAGATAGATAGATAGATAGATAGATAGATAGATATATTCATAGATGGCTGGCTGGCTGGCTGGCTTGATGGATGACTGATAGGTACATAAATAGATAGGTATGGATGATACAATGATAGATGATAGATAGATAGAGAGATAGAGAGAGAGATAGAGAGAGAGAGATACATAGATATGGATGGATGGATAGATAGATAGATAGAAAAATAGAGTAGATAAAGATGATAGATAGATAGATAGATCATCAATAGATAGATAGATAGATAGATAGATAGATAGATAGATAGATAGATAGATTCATAGATGGCTGGCTGGCCTGCTGGCTGGTTGGCTGGCTAGATGGATGAATGATAGGTACATAAATAGATAGGTATGGATGATAGATAGATAGATGATAGATAGATGATAGATAGGTAGATAGATAAATAGATAGATAGATAAAGTTGATAGATATATAGATGGATCATCGATTGATTGATCGATAGATATAGATGATAGATAGATAGATAGATAGATAGATTGATAGATATGATTGGATGGACTGATGGATGGATAGATCGATGAATGATAGGTACATAAATAGATAGGTATGGATGATACAATGATAGATGATAGATTATAGATAGATAGATGGAGAGAGAGAGAGACATACATAGATATGGATGGATGGATGGTTGGATAGATAGATAGATAGATAGATCATCGACAGAGAGATAGATAGATAGATAGATAGATAGATAGATAGATAGATAGATCATCGACAGAGAGATAGATAGATAGATAGATAGATAGATAGATAGATAGATAGATAGATAGATAGAAAAATAGAGTAGATAAAGATGATAGATAGATAGATAGATCATCAATAGATAGATAGATAGATAGATAGATAGATAGATAGATAGATAGATAGATAGATTCATAGATGGCTGGCTGGCCTGCTTGCTGGTTGGCTGGCTAGATGGATGAATGATAGGTACATAAATAGATAGGTATGGATGATAGATAGATAGATGATAGATAGATAGATAGATAGATAGATAGATAGATAGATAGATATGATTGGATGGACTGATGGATGGATAGATCGATGAATGATAGGTACATAAATAGATAGGTATGGATGATACAATGATAGATGATAGATTATAGATAGATAGATGGAGTGAGAGAGAGACATACATAGATATGGATGGATGGATGGTTGGTTGGATAGATAGATAGATAGATAGAAAAATAGAGTAGATAAAGATGATAGATAGATAGATAGATAGATAGATAGATAGGTCATCGATAGAGAGATAGATAGATAGATAGATAGATAGATAGATAGATAGATAGATAGATATGGATGAATAGATATATAGATAGATTGATAGATAGATCGACAGATATAGATGATAGATAGATGATAGATGATAGATAGATAGATAGATTGATGTGGATGGATGGGCTGATGGATGGATAGATGGATGAATGATAGGTACATAAATAGATAGGTATGGATGATAGATAGATTATAGATAGATAGATAGATATATTCAGAGATGGCGGGCCGGCTGGCTGGCTGGCTAGATGGATGAATGATAGGTACATAAATAGATAGGTATGGATGATACAATGATAGATGATAGATAGATGAGAGAGAGAGAGAGAGATACATAGATATGGATGGATGGATAGATAGATAGATAGACAGATAGATAGATTGATTGATTGATATATGATAGATAGATAGATATGGATGGATGGATAGATAGATGATAAGATAGATAGATAGATAGACAGATAGATAGCTAGATATGGATGGATAGATTGATCAATAGATAGATAGATCGATAGATAGATAGATATAGATGATACATGATACATGATAGATAGATAGATAGATAGATATGATGGATGGATGGATGGATGGATAGATAGATGATAAGATAGATAGATAGACAGACAGATAGATAGATATGGATGGATAGATAGATAGATAGATAGATAGATAGATAGATAGATAATAGATGGATGGATGGATGGATAAATAGATATGTATGAATCGATAGATAGATCGATAGATAGATAGATAGATAGATAGATCATCGATAGTGAGATAGATAGAAAGGTAGATAGATAGATAGATAAATAGATATGGATGAACAGATATATAGATAGATTGATCGATCAATAGTAGATAAGTAGATAAAGATGATAGTAGAGAGTAGATAAAGATGATAGATAGATAGATAGATCATCAATAGATAGATAGATAGATAGATAGATAGATAGATAGATAGATAGATTGATTGAAAGATATGATTGGATGGACTGATGGATGGATAGATCGATGAATGATAGGTACATAAATAGATAGGTATGGATGATACAATGATAGATGACAGATTATAGATAGATAGATGGAGAGAGAGAGAGAGACATACATAGATATGGATGGATGGATGGTTGGATAGATAGATAGATAGATAGAAAAATAGAGTAGATAAAGATGATAGATAGATAGATAGATAGATAGATAGATAGATAGATAGATCATCGACAGAGAGATAGATAGATAGATAGATAGATAGATAGATAGATAGATAGATAGAAAAATAGAGCAGATAAAGATGATAGATAGATAGATCATCAATAGAGATATAGATAGATAGATAGATAGATAGATAGATAGATAGATAGATAGATAGATAGATAGATAGATAGATAGATAGATAGATAGATAGATAGATTCATAGGTGGCTGGCTGGCCTGCTGGCTGGTTGGCTGGCTAGATGGATGAATGATAGGTACATAAATAGATAGGTATGGATAGATAGATAGATAGATAGATAGATAGATAAATATGATTGGATGGACTGATGGATGGATAGATCGATGAATGATAGGTACATAAATAGATAGGTATGGATGATACAATGATAGATGATAGATTATAGATAGATAGATGGAGAGAGAGAGAGAGACATACATAGATATGGATGGATGGATGGTTGGTTGGATAGATAGATAGATAGATAGAAAAATAGAGTAGATAAAGATGATAGATAGATAGATAGATAGATAGGTCATCGATAGAGAGATAGATAGATAGATAGATAGATAGATAGATAGATAGATAGATAAATAGATATGGATGAATAGATATATAGATAGATTGATAGATAGATCGACAGATATAGATGATAGATAGATGATAGATGATAGATAGATAGATTGATGTGGATGGATGGGCTGATGGATGGATAGATGGATGAATGATAGGTACATAAATAGATAGGTATGGATGATAGATAGATGATAGATAGATAGATAGATATATTCAGAGATGGCGGGCTGGCTGGCTGGCTGGCGAGATGGATGAATGATAGGTACATAAATAGATAGGTATGGATGATACAATGATAGATGATAGATAGATGAGAGAGAGAGAGAGATACATAGATATGGATGGATGGATAGATAGATAGATAGATAGATAGATAGATAGATTGATTGATTGATTGATATATGATAGATAGATAGATATGGATGGATGGATAGATAGATGATAAGATAGATAGATAGATAGACAGATAGATAGCTAGATATGGATGGATAGATTGATCAATAGATAGATAGATAGATAGATAGATAGATATGATGGATGGATGGATGGATGGATAGATAGATGATAGATGGATGGATGGATGGATAGATAGATGATAAGATAGATAGACAGACAGATAGATAGATAGATATTGATGGATAGATACATAGATAGATAGATAATAGATGGATGGATGGATGGATAAATAGATGATAGATGATAGATAGATGATAGATGATAGATAGATAGATAGATAGATAGAGATGGATGGATGGACTGATGGATGCATAGATGGATGAATGATAGGTACATAAATAGATAGGTATGGATGATAGATAGATATAGATGATAGATAGATAGAGATGATAGATAGATAGATAGATAGATAGATAGATAGATAGATAGATAGATGGATAGATGATAGATGGATGGATGGATGGATAGATAGATAGATAGATAGATAGATAGATAGATAGATAGATTGGTTGGTTGGTTGGTTGATAGATATATGATAGATAGATATGAATGGATGGATGGATAGATTGATGAATGAAAGGTAGATAAATAGATATGGATGATAGATAGATAGATAGATAGATAGATAGATTGATAGATAGATAGATAGGTTGGTTGGTTGATAGATATATGATAGATAGATATGAATGGATGGATGGATAGATTGATGAATGAAAGGTACATAAATAGATATGAATGATAGATAGATGATAGATGGATGGATGAATGGATAGATAGATAGATAGATAGATAGATAGATAGATAGATAGATAGATATGATTGGATGGACTGATGGATGGATAGATCGATGAATGATAGATACATAAATAGATAGGTATGGATGATACAATGATAGATTACAGATTATAGATAGATAGATGGAGAGAGAGAGAGAGAGATACATAGATATGGATGGATGGATGGTTGCATAGATAGATAGATAGATAGAAAAAGAGAGTAGATAAAAATGATAGATAGATAGATAGATAGATAGATAGATAGATAGATAGATAGATAGATAGATATATTCATAGATGGCTGGCTGGCTGGCTGGCTTGATGGATGACTGATAGGTACATAAATAGATAGGTATGGATGATACAATGATAGATGATAGATAGATAGAGAGATAGAGAGAGAGATAGAGAGAGAGAGATACATAGATATGGATGGATGGATAGATAGATAGATAGAAAAATAGAGTAGATAAAGATGATAGATAGATAGATAGATCATCAATAGATAGATAGATAGATAGATAGATAGATAGATAGATAGATAGATAGATAGATAGATTCATAGATGGCTGGCTGGCCTGCTGGCTGGTTGGCTGGCTAGATGGATGAATGATAGGTACATAAATAGATAGGTATGGATGATAGATAGATAGATGATAGATAGATGATAGATAGGTAGATAGATAAATAGATAGATAGATAAAGTTGATAGATATATAGATGGATCATCGATTGATTGATCGATAGATATAGATGATAGATAGATAGATAGATAGATAGATAGATTGATAGATATGATTGGATGGACTGATGGATGGATAGATCGATGAATGATAGGTACATAAATAGATAGGTATGGATGATACAATGATAGATGATAGATTATAGATAGATAGATGGAGAGAGAGAGAGACATACATAGATATGGATGGATGGATGGTTGGATAGATAGATAGATAGAAAAATAGAGTAGATAAAGATGATAGATAGATAGATAGATAGATAGATAGATAGATAGATAGATAGATAGATCATCGACAGAGAGATAGATAGATAGATAGATAGATAGATAGATAGATAGATAGAAAAATAGAGTAGATAAAGATGATAGATAGATAGATAGATCATCAATAGATAGATAGATAGATAGATAGATAGATAGATAGATAGATAGATAGATAGATAGATAGATAGATAGATAGATAGATTCATAGATGGCTGGCTGGCCTGCTTGCTGGTTGGCTGGCTAGATGGATGAATGATAGGTACATAAATAGATAGGTATGGATGATAGATAGATAGATGATAGATAGATAGATAGATAGATAGATAGATAGATAGATAGATAGATAGATATGATTGGATGGACTGATGGATGGATAGATCGATGAATGATAGGTACATAAATAGATAGGTATGGACGATACAATGATAGATGATAGATTATAGATAGATAGATGGAGAGAGAGAGAGACATACATAGATATGGATGGATGGATGGTTGGTTGGATAGATAGATAGATAGATAGATAGAAAAATAGAGTAGATAAAGATGATAGATAGATAGATAGATAGATAGATAGGTCATCGATAGAGAGATAGATAGATAGATAGATAGATAGATAGATAGATAGATAGATAAATAGATATGGATGAATAGATATATAGATAGATTGATAGATAGATCGACAGATATAGATGATAGATAGATGATAGATGATAGATAGATAGATAGATTGATGTGGATGGATGGGCTGATGGATGGATAGATGGATGAATGATAGGTACATAAATAGATAGGTATGGATGATAGATAGATGATAGATAGATAGATAGATATATTCAGAGATGGCGGGCCGGCTGGCTGGCTGGCTAGATGGATGAATGATAGGTACATAAATAGATAGGTATGGATGATACAATGATAGATGATAGATAGATGAGAGAGAGAGAGAGAGATACATAGATATGGATGGATGGATAGATAGATAGATAGATAGATAGATAGATAGATTGATTGATTGATATATGATAGATAGATAGATATGGATGGATGGATAGATAGATGATAAGATAGATAGATAGATAGACAGATAGATAGCTAGATATGGATGGATAGATTGATCAATAGATAGATAGATCGATAGATAGATAGATATAGATGATACATGATACATGATAGACAGATAGATAGATAGATATGATGGATGGATGGATGGATGGATAGATAGATGATAAGATAGATAGATAGACAGACAGATAGATAGATATGGATGGATAGATAGATAGATAGATAGATAGATAGATAGATAGATAATAGATGGATGGATGGATGGATAAATAGATATGGATGAATCGATAGATAGATAGATAGATAGATAGATAGATAGATAGATCATCGATAGTGAGATAGATAGAAAGGTAGATAGATAGATAGATAAATAGATATGGATGAACAGATATATAGATAGATTGATCGATCGACAGATATAGATGATAGATAGATGATCGATGATAGATAGATAGATAGATGTGGATGGATGGGCTGATGGATGGATAGATGGATGAATGATAGGTACATAAATAGATAGGTATGGATGATAGATAGATGATAGATAGATAGATAGATATATTCAGAGATGGCTGGCTGGCTGGCTGACTGGCTAGATGGATGAATGATAGGTACATAAATAGATAGGTATGGATGATACAATGATAGATGATAGATAGATGATAGAGAGAGAGAGAGAGATACATAGATATGGATGGATGGATAGATAGATAGATTGATTGATTGATTGATTGATATATGATAGATAGCTAGATATGGATGGATGGATAGATAGATGATAAGATAGACAGATCGATAGACAGATAGATAGCTAGATATGGATGGATAGATTGATCAATAGATAGATACATCGATAGATAGATAGATATAGATGATAGATGATACATGATAGATAGATAGATAGATAGATAGATATGATGGATGGATAGATAGATGATAGATGGATGGATGGATGGATAGATAGATGATAAGATAGATAGATAGACAGACAGATAGATAGATAGATATGGATGGATGGATAGATAGATAGATAGATAATAGATGCATGGATGGATAAATAGATATGGATGAATAGGTAGATAGATAGATAGATAGGTAGATAGATAGATAGATAGATAGATAGATATGGATGGACTGATGGATGCATAGATGGATGAATGATAGGTACATAAATAGATAGGTATGGATGATAGATAGATATAGTTGATAGATAGATAGAGATGATAGATAGATAGATAGATAGATAGATAGATAGATAGATAGATAGATAGATAGATAGATGGATGGATAGATGATAGATGGATGGATGGATAGATAGATGATAAGATAGATAGATAGATAGATAGATAGATAGATAGATAGATAGATAGATAGGTTGGTTGATAGATATATGATAGATAGATATGAATGGATGGATGGATAGATTGATGAATGAAAGGTACATAAATAGATATGGATGATAGATAGATAGATGATAGATGGATGGATGAATGGATAGATAAATAGATATGGATGAATAGATAGATAGATGGATAGATAGATTCATAGATGGCTGGCTGGCCTGCTGGCTGGTTGGCTGGCTAGATGGATGAATGATAGGTACATAAATAGATAGGTATGGATGGTAGATAGATAGATGATAGGTAGATGATAGATAGGTAGATAGATAAATAGATAGATAGATAAAGTTGATAGATATATAGATGGATCATCGATTGATTGATCGATAGATATAGATGATAGATAGATAGATAGATAGATAGATAGATAGATATGATTGGATGGACTGATGGATGGATAGATCGATGAATGATAGGTACATAAATAGATAGGTATGGATGATACAATGATAGATGACAGATTATAGATAGATAGATGGAGAGAGAGAGAGAGACATACATAGATATGGATGGATGGATGGTTGGATAGATAGATAGATAGAAAAATAGAGTAGATAAAGATTAGATAGATAGATAGATAGATAGAGAGAGAGATAGATAGATAGATAGATAGATAGATATATTCATAGATAGCGGGCTGGCTGGCTGGCTGGCTAGATGGATGAATGATAGGTACATAAATAGATAGGTATGGATGATACAATGATAGATGATAGATAGATGATAGAGAGAGAGAGAGAGAGAGATACATAGATATGGATGGATGGATGGATGGATAAATAGATATGGATGAATAGATAGATAGATAGATAGATAGATAGATAGATAGATAGATAAAGATGATAGATAGATAGATCGATGGATCATCGATCCATCGATCGATCGATCGATCAATAGATAATTATAGATGATAGATATAGATGATAGATGATAGATGAAAGATGATAGATAGATAGATGATAGATAGATAGATAGGTAGATAGATAGAGATGGATGGATGGACTGATGGATGGATAGATGGATGAATGATAGGTACATAAAAAGATAGGTATGGATGATAGATACATATAGATGATAGATAGATATGATAAATGGATGGATGGATGGATGGATAGATAGATAGATGATAGATGGATGGATTGATAGATGATAAGATACATAGATTGATTGATTGATTGGTTGATAGATAGATATATGATAGATAGATAGATATGGATGGATGGATGGATAGATGGATGAATGAAAGGTACATAAATAGATAGGTATGGATGATAGATAGATGATAGATGATAGATGGATGAATGGATAGATAAATAGATATGGATGAATAGATAGATAGATAGATAGATAGATAGATGGATGAATGGATAGATAAATAGATATGGATGAATAGATAAATAGATAGATAGATAGATAGATAGATAGATAGATAGATAGATAGATAGATGATGGATGGATAGGTAGGTAGGTAGGTAGATTGATAGATAGATAGATAGATAGATAGATAGATAGATAGATAGATAGATTCATAGATGGCTGGCTGGCTGGCTGGCTTGCTGGCTAGATGGATGAGTGATAGGTACATAAATAGATAAGTATGGATGATACAATGATAGATGATAGATAGATGATCGATAGATAGATAGAGAAAGAGAGAGATACATAGGTATGGATGGATGGATGGATGGATAGATAGATAGATAGATAGATAGATAGATAGATAGACAGATAGATAGATAGATATATGATAGATAGATATGGATGGATGGATGGATGAATGAAAGGTACATAAATAGATAGGTATGGATGATACAATGATACATGATAGATAGATGGATGAATGGATATATAAATAGATATGGATGAATAGATAGATAGAAAGACAGACAGACAGACAGACAGACAGACAGATAGATAGATAGATGATGGATGGATGGATGGATAGATAGATAGATATATTCATAGATGGCTGGCTGGCTGGCTGGCTGGCTGGCTGGCTGGCTAGATGGAGGAATGATAGGTACATAAATAGATAGGTATGGATGATACAATAATAGGTGATAGATAGATGATAGAGAGAGAGAGAGAGAAAGAGATACATAGATATGGATGGATGGATGGATGGATAGATTCATAGATGGCTGGCTGGCCTGCTGGCTGGTTGGCTGGCTAGATGGATGAATGATAGGTACATAAATAGATAGGTATGGATGGTAGATAGATAGATGATAGATAGATGATAGATAGGTAGATAGATAAATAGATAGATAGATAAAGTTGATAGATATATAGATGGATCATCGATTGATTGATCGATAGATATAGATGATAGATAGATAGATAGATAGATAGATAGATAGATAGATATGATTGGATGGACTGATGGATGGATAGATCGATGAATGATAGGTACATAAATAGATAGGTATGGATGATACAATGATAGATGACAGATTATAGATAGATAGATGGAGAGAGAGAGAGAGACATACATAGATATGGATGGATGGATGGTTGGATAGATAGATAGATAGAAAAATAGAGTAGATAAAGATTAGATAGATAGATAGATAGATAGAGAGAGATATAGATAGATAGATAGATAGATAGATATATTCATAGATAGCGGGCTGGCTGGCTGGCTGGCTAGATGGATGAATGATAGGTACATAAATAGATAGGTATGGATGATACAATGATAGATGATAGATAGATGATAGAGAGAGAGAGAGAGAGATACATAGATATGGATGGATGGATGGATGGATAAATAGATATGGATGAATAGATAGATAGATAGATAGATAGATAGATAGATAGATAGATAGATAGATAAAGATGATAGATAGATAGATCGATGGATCATCGATCCATCGATCGATCGATCGATCAATAGATAATTATAGATGATAGATATAGATGATAGATAGATGATAGATGAAAGATGATAGATAGATAGATGATAGATAGATAGATAGGTAGATAGATAGAGATGGATGGATGGACTGATGGATGGATAGATGGATGAATGATAGGTACATAAAAAGATAGGTATGGATGATAGATACATATAGATGATAGATAGATATGATAAATGGATGGATGGATGGATGGATAGATAGATAGATGATAGATGGATGGATTGATAGATGATAAGATACATAGATTGA
>JAKOOJ010000019.1:11951749-11956749 GCA_022577455.1 Arizona elegans | reverse complement strand
ATAGATAGATAGAGATGATAGATAGATAGATAGATAGATAGATAGATAGATAGATAGATAGATGATAGATGGATGGATGGATAGATAGATGATAAGATAGATAGATAGATAGATAGATAGATAGATAGATAGATATGATTGGATGGACTGATGGATGGATAGATCGATGAATGATAGGTACATAAATAGATAGGTATGGATGATACAATGATAGATGACAGATTATAGATAGATAGATGGAGAGAGAGAGAGAGACAAAAATAGATATGGATGGATGGATGGTTGGATAGATAGATAGATAGAAAAATAGAGTAGATAAAGATTAGATAGATAGATAGATAGATAGAGAGAGAGATAGATAGATAGATAGATAGATATATTCATAGATAGCGGGCTGGCTGGCTGGCTGGCTAGATGGATGAATGATAGGTACATAAATAGATAGGTATGGATGATACAATGATAGATGATAGATAGATGATAGAGAGAGAGAGAGAGAGATACATAGATATGGATGGATGGATGGATGGATAAATAGATATGGATGAATAGATAGATAGATAGATAGATAGATAGATAGATAGATAGATAGATAAAGATGATAGATAGATACATAGATGGATCATCGATCAATCGATCGATCGATAGATATAGATGATAGATAGATGATAGATGAAAGATGATAGATAGATAGATAGATAGATAGATAGATAGATAGATAGATAGATGTGGATGGATGGGCTGATGGATGGATAGATGGATGAATGATAGGTACATAAATAGATAGGTATGGATGATAGATAGATGATAGATGATAGATAGATAGATAGATAGATAGATAGATAGATAGATAGATAGATATATTCATAGATGGGTGGCTGGCTGGCTAGCTGGCTAGATGGATGAATGATAGGTACATAAATAGATAGGTATGGATGATACAATGATAGATGATAGATAGATGATAGAGAGAGAGAGAGAGATACATAGATATGGATGGATGGATAGATAGATAGATAGATAGATAGATAGATAGATAGATAGATAGATTGATTGATTGATATATGATAGATAGATAGATATGGATGGATGGATGGATAGATAGATGATAAAATAGATAGATCGATAGATAGATAGATAGATATGGATGGATAGATAGATCAATAGATAGATAGATCAATAGATAGATAGATATAGATGATACATGATACATGATAGATAGATAGATAGATAGATAGATAGATAGATAGATAGATAGATAGATAGATAGATAGGATGGATGGATGGATAGATAGATGATAGATGGATGGATGGATAGATAGATGATAAGATAGATAGATAGACAGACAGATAGATAGATAGATATGGATGGATAGATACATAGATAGATAGATAATAGATGGATGGATGGATAAATAGATATAGATGATAGATAGATGATAGATAGATAGATAGATAGATAGATAGATAGATAGATAGATAGAGATGGATGGAAGGACTGATGGATGCATAGATGGATGAATGATAGGTACATAAATAGATAGGTATGGATGATAGATAGATATAGATGATAGATAGATAGAGATGATAGATAGATAGATAGATAGATAGATAGATAGATAGATAGATAGATAGATGGATAGATGATAGATGGATGGATGGATAGATAGATGATAAGATAGATAGATAGATAGATAGATAGATAGATAGATAGATAGATAGGTTGGTTGGTTGGTTGATAGATATATGATAGATACATATGAATGGATGGATGGATAGATTGATGAATGAAAGGTACATAAATAGATA
Organism: Arizona elegans; assembly: GCA_022577455.1. Taxonomy (NCBI): domain Eukaryota; kingdom Metazoa; phylum Chordata; class Lepidosauria; order Squamata; family Colubridae; genus Arizona; species Arizona elegans. Next base: position 11,954,940 of record JAKOOJ010000019.1, on the reverse strand, counting down.
TGGATGATAGATAGATAGATGATAGATGGATGGATGAATGGATAGATAAATAGATATGGATGAATAGATAGATAGATAGATAGATAGATAGATAGATAGATAGATAGATAGATAGATATGATTGGATGGACTGATGGATGGATAGATCGATGAATGATAGGTACATAAATAGATAGGTATGGATGATACAATGATAGATGACAGATTATAGATAGATAGATGGAGAGAGAGAGAGACATACATAGATATGGATGGATGGATGGTTGGATAGATAGATAGATAGATAGATATATTCATAGATAGCGGGCTGGCGGGCTGGCTGGCTAGATGGATGAATGATAGGTACATAAATAGATAGGTATGGATGATACAATGATAGATAGATGATAGAGAGAGAGAGAGAGAGAGATACATAGATATGGATGGATGGATGGATGGATAAATAGATATGGATGAATAGATAGATAGATAGATAGATAGATAGATAGATAGATAGATAGATAAAGATGATAGATAGATACATAGATGGATCATCGATCAATCGATCGATCGATAGATATAGATGATAGATAGATGATAGATGAAAGATGATAGATAGATAGATAGATAGATAGGTAGATAGATAGAGATGGATGGATGGACTGATGGATGGATAGATGGATGAATGATAGGTACATAAAAAGATAGGTATGGATGATAGATACATATAGATGATAGATAGATATGATAAATGGATGGATGGATGGATGGATAGATAGATAGATGATAGATGGATGGATTGATAGATGATAAGATACATAGATTGATTGATTGATTGGTTGATAGATAGATATATGATAGATAGATAGATATGGATGGATGGATGGATAGATGGATGAATGAAAGGTACATAAATAGATAGGTATGGATGATAGATAGATGATAGATGATAGATGGATGAATGGATAGATAAATAGATATGGATGAATAGATAGATAGATAGATAGATAGATAGATAGATAGATAGATAGATAGATAGATATATTCATAGATGGCTGGCTGGTTGGCTGGCTGTTTAGATGGATGAATGATAGGTACATAAATAGATAGGTATGGATGATACAATGATAGATGATAGATAGATTATAGATAGATAGATGGAGAGAGAGAGATACATAGATATGGATGGATGGATGGTTGGATAGATAGATAGATAGATAGATAGAAAAATAGAGTAGATAAAGATGATAGATAGATAGATAGATAGATAGATAGATAGATAGATAGATAGATATGGATGAAGAGATATATAGATAGATTGATACATAGATCGACAGATATAGATGATAGATAGATGATAGATAGATAGATAGATAGATAGATAGATAGATAGATGTGGATGGATGAACTGATGGATGGATAGATGGATGAATGATAGCTACATAAATAGATAGGTATGGATGATAGATAGATGATAGATGATAGATAGATAGATGATAGATAGATAGATAGATAGATAGGATGGATGGATGGATGGATGGATGGATGGATAGATGATGGATGGATGGATGGAAAGATAGATGATAAGATAGATAGATAGACAGATAGATAGATATAGATGATAAATAGATGATACATGATAGATAGATAGATAGATAGATAGATAGATAGATAGATAGATAGATAATGGATGGATTGATGGATAAATAGATATGGATGAATAGATAGATAGATAGATAGATAGATAGATAGATAGATAGATATAGATGATACATGATACATGATAGATAGATAGATAAAGATGAGAGATAGATATATAGATGGATCATCAATCAATCGATTGATAGATAGATAGATAGATATAGATGATAGATAGATGATAGATAGATAGATAGATAGATAGATAGATAGAGAGATAGATCGATAGATTCATAGATGGCTGGCTGGCTGGCTGGCTGGCTAGATGGATGAATGTAGGTACATAAATAGATAGGTATGGATGATACAATGATAGATGATAGATAGATGATAGATAGAGAGAGAGAGAGATACATAGATATGGATGGATGGATGGATGGATGGATGAATGGATGGATAAATAGATAGATAGATAGAAAAATAGAGTAGATAAAGATGATAGATAGATAGATACATAGATAGATATATCATCGAGAGAGAGAGAGAGAGAGAGATGATGGATGGATGGATGGATGGATGGATGATAAGATAGATAGATAGATAGATAGATAGATAGATAGAGATGGATGGATGGATGGACTGATGGATGTATAGATGGATGAATGATAGGTACATAAATAGATAGGTATGGATGATAGATAATAGATGATAGATAGATAGATAGATAGATAGATAGATAGATAGATAGATAGAATGGATGGATGGATAGATAGATGATAGATGGATGGATGGATAGATAGATGATCAGATAGATAGATAGATAGATAGATAGATAGATAGATAGATAGTTTGATTGATATATGATAGATAGATAGATAGATATGGATGGATGAATGGATGGATAGATGGATGAATGAAAGGTACATAAATAGATAGATATGGATGATAGATAGATATGGATGATAGATAGATGGATGGATGGATAGATAAATAGATATGGATGGATGGATAGATAGATAGATAGAAAAATAGAGTAGATGGATCATCAATAGAGTGAGAGAGGGAGAGAGAGAGATAGATAAATAGATAGATAGATAAGATAGATAGATAGATAATGGCTGGATGGCTGGATGGATAAATAGATATGGATGAATAGATAGATAGATAAATAGATAAGATTGGATGGACTGATGGATGGATAGATCGATGAATGATAGGTACATAAATAGATAGGTATGGATGATACAATGATAGATTATAGATTATAGATAGATAGATGGAGAGAGAGAGACATACATAGATATGGATGGATGAATGGTTGGATAGATAGATAGATAGAAAAATAGAGTAGATAAAGATGATAGATAGATAGATAGATAGATAGATAGATAGATAGATAGATAGATCATCGATAGTGAGATAGATAGAAAGGTAGATAGATAGATAGATAGATAAATAGATATGGATGAATAGATATATAGATAGATTGATAGATCGACAGATATAGATGATAGATAGATGATAGAGGATAGATAGATAGATAGATAGATAGATAGATAGATAGATAGATGTGG
>JAKOOJ010000019.1:11941749-11946749 GCA_022577455.1 Arizona elegans | reverse complement strand
AGGTACATAAATAGATAGGTATGGATGATAGATAGATGATAGATGATAGATAGATAGATAGATAGATAGATAGATAGATAGATAGATAGATAGATAGATTCATAGATGGGTGGCTGGCTGGCTGGCTGGCTAGATGGATGAATGATAGGTACATAAATAGATAGGTATGGATGATACAATGATAGATGATAGATAGATGATAGAGAGAGAGAGAGAGATACATAGATATGGATGGATGGATAGATAGATAGATAGATAGATTGATTGATTGATTGATATATGATAGATAGATAGATATGGATGCATGGATAGATAGATGATAAAATAGATAGATCGATAGACAGATAGATAGATAGATATGGATGGATAGATAGATGATAGATGGATGGATGGATAGATAGATGATAAGATAGATAGATAGATAGACAGACAGATAGATAGATAGATATGGATGGATAGATACATAGATAGATAGATAATAGATGGATGGATGGATGGATAAATAGATATAGATGATAGATAGATGATAGATGATAGATAGATAGATAGATAGATAGATAGATAGATAGATAGAGATGGATGGATGGACTGATGGATGCATAGATGGATGAATGATAGGTACATAAATAGATAGGTATGGATGATAGATAGATATAGATGATAGATAGATAGAGATGATAGATAGATAGATAGATAGATAGATAGATAGATAGATAGATAGATAGATAGATAGATAGATAGGTTGGTTGGTTGATAGATATATGATAGATACATATGAATGGATGGATGGATAGATTGATGAATGAAAGGTACATAAATAGATATGGATGATAGATAGATAGATGATAGATGGATGGATGAATGGATAGATAAATAGATATGGATGAATAGATAGATAGATAGATAGATAGATAGATAGATAGATAGATAGATAGATATGATTGGATGGACTGATGGATGGATAGATCGATGAATGATAGGTACATAAATAGATAGGTATGGATGATACAATGATAGATGACAGATTATAGATAGATAGATGGAGAGAGAGAGAGAGAGACATACATAGATATGGATGGATGGATGGTTGGATAGATAGATAGATAGATAGAAAAATAGAGTAGATAAAAATGATAGATAGATAGATAGATAGATATATTGATAGATGGCTGGCTGGCTGGCTGGCTAGATGGATGACTGATAGGTACATAAATAGATAGGTATGGATGATACAATGATAGATGATAGATAGATAGAGAGATAGAGAGAGAGATAGAGAGAGAGAGATACATAGATATGGATGGATGGATAGATAGATAGATAGATAGATAGATAGATAGATAGATAGATAGATTCATAGATAGCTGGCTGGCCTGCTGGCTGGTTGGCTGGCTAGATGGATGAATGACAGGTACATAAATAGATAGGTATGGATGATAGATAGATAGATGATAGATAGATGATAGATAGGTAGATAGATAAATAGATAGATAAAGTTGATAGATATATAGATGGATCATCGATTGATTGATCGATAGATATAGATGATAGATAGATAGATAGATAGATAGATAGATAGATAGATAGATTGATAGATAGATGATAGAGAGAGAGAGAGATACATAGATATGGATGGATGGATAGATAGATAGATAGATAGATAGATTGATTGATTGATTGATTGATTGATTGATATATGATAGATAGATAGATATGGATGGATGGATAGATAGATGATAAAATAGATAGATCGATAGACAGATAGATAGATAGATATGGATGGATAGATAGATCAATAGATAGATAGATCGATAGATAGATAGATATAGATGATAGATGATACACGATAGATAGATAGATAGATAGATAGATAGATAGATAGATAGGATGGATGGATGGATAGATGATAGATGGATGGATGGATAGATAGATGATAAGATAGATAGATAGATAGATAGATAGATAGATAGATAGATAGATAGATAGATAGGTTGGTTGGTTGGTTGATAGATATATGATAGATACATATGAATGGATGGATGGATAGATTGATGAATGAAAGGTACATAAATAGATAGGTATGGATGATACAATGATAGATGATAGATAGATGATAGAGAGAGAGAGAGAGATACATAGATATGGATGGATGGATAGATAGATAGATAGATAGATAGATAGATAGATAGATAGATAGATTGATTGATTGATTGATTGATATATGATAGATAGATAGATATGGATGGATGAATAGATAGATGATAAAATAGATAGATCGATAGACAGATAGATAGATAGATATGGATGGATAGATAGATCAATAGATAGATAGATCGATAGATAGATAGATATAGATGATAGATGATACATGATAGATAGATAGATAGATAGATAGATAGATAGATAGATAGGATGGATGGATAGATAGATGATAGATGGATGGATGGATAGATAGATGATAAGATAGATAGATAGACAGACAGATAGATAGATAGATATGGATGGATAGATACATAGATAGATAGATAATAGATGGATGGATGGATGGATAAATAGATATAGATGATAGATAGATGATAGATGATAGATAGATAGATAGATAGATAGAGATGGATGGATGGACTGATGGATGCATAGATGGATGAATGATAGGTACATAAATAGATAGGTATGGATGATAGATAGATATAGATGATAGATAGATATAGATGATAGATAGATAGAGATGATAGATAGATAGATAGATAGATAGATATATAGATAGATAGATAGATGGAGAGATGATAGATGGATGGATGGATAGATAGATGATAAGATAGATAGATAGATAGAAAGATAGATAGATAGATAGATAGATAGATAGATAGGTTGGTTGGTTGATAGATATATGATAGATACATATGAATGGATGGATGGATAGATTGATGAATGAAAGGTACATAAATAGATATGGATGATAGATAGATAGATGATAGATGGATGGATGAATGGATAGATAAATAGATATGGATGAATAGATAGATAGATAGATATGATTGGATGGACTGATGGATGGATAGATCGATGAATGATAGGTACATAAATAGATAGGTATGGATGATACAATGATAGATGACAGATTATAGATAGATAGATGGAGAGAGAGAGAGACATACATAGATATGGATGGATGGATGGTTGGATAGATAGATAGATAGATAGAAAAATAGAGTACATAAAAATGATAGATAGATAGATAGATCATCAATAGAGAGATAGATAGATAGATAGATAGATAGATAGATAGATAGATAGATAGATAGATAGATAGATTCATAGATGGCTGGCTGGCCTGCTGGCTGGTTGGCTGGCTAGATGGATGAATGATAGGTACATAAATAGATAGGTATGGATGATAGATAGATAGATGATAGATAGATAGATAAGATAGATAGATAGATAATGGATGGATGGATGGATGGATAAATAGATATGGATGAATAGATAGATAGATAAATAGATAGATAGATAGATAAAGTTGATAGATATATAGATGGATCATCGATCGATCGCTAGATATAGATGATAGATAGATAGATAGATAGATAGATAGATAGATAGATAGATAGATATGATTGGATGGACTGATGGATGGATAGATCGATGAATGATAGGTACATAAATAGATAGGTATGGATGATACAATGATAGATTATAGATTATAGATAGACAGATGGAGAGAGAGAGAGACATACATAGATATGGATGGATGAATGGTTGGATAGATAGATAGATAGAAAAATAGAGTAGATAAAGATGATATATAGATAGATAGATAGATAGATAGATAGGTAGATAGATTGATAGATAGATCATCGATAGTGAGATAGATAGATAGAAAGGTAGATAGATAGATAGATAGATAAATAGATATGGATGAATAGATATATAGATATATTGATAGATCGACAGATATAGATGATAGATAGATGATAGATGATAGATAGATAGATAGATAGATAGATGTGGATGGATGGGCTGATGGATGGATAGATGGATGAAAGATAGGTACATAAATAGATATGTATGGATGATAGATAGATGATAGATGATAGATAGATAGATAGATAGATAGATAGATAGATAGATAGATAGATAGATATATTCATAGATGGGTGGCTGGCTGGCTGGCTGGATAGATGGATGAATGATAGGTACATAAATAGATAGATATGGATGATACAATGATAGATGATAGATAGATGATAGAGAGAGAGAGATATATACATAGATATGGATGGATGGATGGATAGATAGATAGATAGATAGATAGATAGATTGATTGATTGATTGATATATGATAGATAGATATGATAGATATGGATGGATAGATAGATGATAAGATAGATAGATCGATAGACAGATAGATAGATAGATATGGATGGATAGATAGATCAATAGATAGATAGATCGATAGATAGATAGATATAGATGATAGATGATACATGATAGATAGATAGATAGATAGATAGATAGATAGATAGATAGATAGATAGATATGATGGATGGATGGATGGATGGATAGATAGATGATAGATGGATGGATAGATAGATGATAAGATAGATAGATAGACAGACAGATAGATAGATAGATATGGATGGATAGATAGATAGATAGATAATAGATGGATGGATGGATGGATAAATAGATATGGATGAATAGATAGATAGATAAAGATGATAGATAGATAGATCGATGGATCATCGATCGATAGATCGATGGATCATCGATCGATCGATCGATCGATCGATCGATCGATCGATAACTATATATGATAGATAGATGATAGATGATAGATAGATAGATAGATAGATAGATAGATAGATAGATAGATAGATATATTCATAGATGGGTGGCTGGCTGGCTGGATGGCTAGATGGATGAATGATAGGTACATAAATAGATAGGTATGGATGATACAATGATAGATGATAGATAGATGATAGAGAGAGAGAGAGAG
>JAKOOJ010000019.1:11916749-11939249 GCA_022577455.1 Arizona elegans | reverse complement strand
GATATATAGATAGATAGATAGATAGATAGATGGATAGATGATAGATGGATGGATGGATAGATAGATGATAAGATAGATAGATAGATAGATAGATAGATAGATAGATAGATAGATAGATATGATTGGATGGACTGATGGATGGATAGATCGATGAATGATAGGTACATAAATAGATAGGTATGGATGATACAATGATAGATGACAGATTATAGATAGATAGATGGAGAGAGAGAGAGACATACATAGATATGGATGATAGATAGATAGATGATAGATGGATGGATGAATGGATAGATAAATAGATATGGATGAATAGATAGATAGATAGATAGATAGATAGGTAGATAGATAGATAGATAGATAGATGTGGATGGATGGGCTGATGGATGGATAGATGGATGAAAGATAGGTACATAAATAGATAGGTATGGATGATAGATAGATGATAGATGATAGATAGATAGATAGATAGATAGATAGATAGATAGATAGATAGATATATTCATAGATGGGTGGCTGGCTGGCTGGCTGGCTAGATGGATGAATGATAGGTACATAAATAGACAGGTATGGATGATACAATGATAGATGATAGATAGATGATAGAGAGAGAGAGAGAGAGAGAGATACATAGATATAGATGGATGGATGGATGGATAAATAGATATGGATGAATAGATAGATAGATAAATAGATAGATAGATAGATAAACTTGATAGATATATAGATGGATCATCGATCGATCGATTGATAGATATAGATGATAGATAGATAGATAGATAGATAGATAGATAGATAGATAGATAGATATGATTGGATGGACTGATGGATGGATAGATGGATGAATGATAGGTACATAAATAGACAGGTATGGATGATACAATGATAGATGATAGATAGATGATAGAGAGAGAGAGAGATACATAAATATGGATGGATGGATAGATAGATAGATAGATTGATTGATTGATTGATTGATTGATTGATATATGATAGATAGATATGGATGGATGGATAGATAGATGATAAGATAGATAGATCGATAGACAGATAGATAGCTAGATATGGATGGATAGATTGATCAATAGATAGATAGATCGATAGATAGATAGATATAGATGATAGATGATAGATAGATAGATAGATAGATAGATATGATGGATGGATGGATGGATGGATGGATAGATAGATGATAGATGGATGGATGGATGGATAGATAGTTGATAAGATAGATAGATAGACAGACAGATAGATAGATAGATATGGATGGATAGATACATAGATAGATAGATAATAGATGGATGGATGGATGGATAAATAGATATGGATGAATAGATAGATAGATAGATAGATAGATAGATAGATCATCGATAGTGAGATAGATAGATAGAAAGGTAGATAGATAGATAGATAAATAGATATGGATGAATAGATATATAGATATATTGATAGATCGACAGATATAGATGATAGATAGATGATAGATGATAGATAGATAGATAGATAGATAGATGTGGATGGATGGGCTGATGGATGGATAGATGGATGAAAGATAGGTACATAAATAGATATGTATGGATGATAGATAGATGATAGATGATAGATAGATAGATAGATAGATAGATAGATAGATAGATAGATAGATATATTCATAGATGGGTGGCTGGCTGGCTGGCTGGATAGATGGATGAATGATAGGTACATAAATAGATAGATATGGATGATACAATGATAGATGATAGATAGATGATAGAGAGAGAGAGATATACATAGATATGGATGGATGGATGGATAGATAGATAGATAGATAGATAGATAGATTGATTGATTGATATATGATAGATAGATATGATAGATATGGATGGATAGATAGATGATAAGATAGATAGATCGATAGACAGATAGATAGATAGATATGGATGGATAGATAGATAGATAGATAATAGATGGATGGATGGATGGATAAATAGATATGGATGAATAGATAGATAGATAAAGATGATAGATAGATAGATCGATGGATCATCGATCGATCGATCGATCGATCGATAACTATATATGATAGATAGATGATAGATGATAGATAGATAGATAGATAGATAGATAGATAGATAGATATATTCATAGATGGGTGGCTGGCTGGCTGGATGGCTAGATGGATGAATGATAGGTACATAAATAGATAGGTATGGATGATACAATGATAGATGATAGATAGATGATAGAGAGAGAGAGAGAGATACATAGATATGGATGGATGGATAGATAGATAGATAGATAGATAGATTGATTGATTGATTGATTGATTGATATATGATAGATAGATAGATATGGATGGATGAATAGATAGATGATAAAATAGATAGATCGATAGACAGATAGATAGATAGATATGGATGGATAGATAGATCAATAGATAGATAGATCGATAGATAGATAGATATAGATGATAGATGATACATGATAGATAGATAGATAGATAGATAGATAGATAGATAGATAGGATGGATGGATAGATAGATGATAGATGGATGGATGGATAGATAGATGATAAGATAGATAGATAGACAGACAGATAGATAGATAGATATGGATGGATAGATACATAGATAGATAGATAATAGATGGATGGATGGATGGATAAATAGATATAGATGATAGATAGATGATAGATGATAGATAGATAGATAGATAGATAGAGATGGATGGATGGACTGATGGATGCATAGATGGATGAATGATAGGTACATAAATAGATAGGTATGGATGATAGATAGATATAGATGATAGATAGATAGAGATGATAGATAGATAGAGATGATAGATAGATAGATAGATAGATAGATAGATAGAGAGATGATAGATGGATGGATGGATAGATAGATGATAAGATAGATAGATAGATAGATAGATAGATAGATAGATAGATAGGTTGGTTGGTTGGTTGGTTGGTTGATAGATATATGATAGATACATATGAATGGATGGATGGATAGATTGATGAATGAAAGGTACATAAATAGATATGGATGATAGATAGATAGATGATAGATGGATGGATGAATGGATAGATAAATAGATATGGATGAATAGATAGATAGATAGATATGATTGGATGGACTGATGGATGGATAGATCGATGAATGATAGGTACATAAATAGATAGGTATGGATGATACAATGATAGATGACAGATTATAGATAGATAGATGGAGAGAGAGAGAGAGACATACATAGATATGGATGGATGGATGGTTGGATAGATAGATAGATAGATAGAAAAATAGAGTAGATAAAAATGATAGATAGATAGATAGATATATTCATAGATGGCTGGCTGGCTGGCTGGCTAGATTGATGACTGATAGGTACATAAATAGATAGGTATGGATGATACAATGATAGATGATAGATAGATAGAGAGATAGATAGAGAGAGAGAGAGAGAGAGATACATAGATATGGATGGATGGATGGATAGATAGATAGATAGATAGAAAAATAGAGTAGATAAAGATGATAGATAGATAGATAGATCATCAATAGAGAGATAGATAGATAGATAGATAGATAGATAGATAGATAGATAGATAGATAGATAGATAGATAGATTCATAGATGGCTGGCTGGCCTGCTGGCTGGTTGGCTGGCTAGATGGATGAATGACAGGTACATAAACAGATAGGTATGGATGATAGATAGATGATAGATAGATGATAGATAGGTAGATAGATAAATAGATAGATAAAGTTGATAGATATATAGATGGATCATCGATTGATTGATCGATAGATATAGATGATAGATAGATAGATAGATAGATAGATAGATAGATAGATAGATAGATAGATAGATAGATAGATAGATTCATAGATGGCTGGCTGGCCTTCTGGCTGGTTGGCTGGCTAGATGGATGAATGACAGGTACATAAATAGATAGGTATGGATGATAGATAGATAGATGATAGATAGATGATAGATAGGTAGATAGATAAAGTTGATAGATATATAGATGGATCATCGATTGATTGATCGATAGATATAGATGATAGATAGATAGATAGATAGATAGATAGATAGATAGATAGATAGATAGATAGATAGATAGATAGATAGATGATAGAGAGAGAGAGAGATTCATAGATATGGATGGATGGATAGATAGATAGATAGATTGATTGATTGATTGATTGATTGATTGATATATGATAGATAGATAGATATGGATGGATGGATAGATAGATGATAAAATAGATAGATCGATAGACAGATAGATAGATAGATATGGATGGATAGATAGATAAATAGATAGATAGATCGATAGATAGATAGATATAGATGATAGATGATACACGATAGATAGATAGATAGATAGATAGATAGATAGATAGATAGATAGATAGGATGGATGGATGGATAGATAGATGATAGATGGATGGATAGATAGATGATAAGATAGATAGATAGACAGACAGATAGATAGATAGATATGGATGGATAGATACATAGATAGATAGATAATAGATGGATGGATGGATGGATAAATAGATATAGATGATAGATAGATGATAGATGATAGATAGATAGATAGATAGATAGATAGATAGATAGAGATGGATGGATGGACTGATGGATGCATAGATGGATGAATGATAGGTACATAAATAGATAGGTATGGATGATAGATAGATATAGATGATAGATAGATAGAGGTGATAGATAGATAGATATATAGATATATAGATAGATAGATAGATGGATAGATGATAGATGGATGGATGGATAGATAGATGATAAGATAGATAGATAGATAGATAGATAGATAGATAGATAGGTTGGTTGGTTGGTTGGTTGGTTGATAGATATATGATAGATACATATGAATGGATGGATGGATAGATTGATGAATGAAAGGTACATAAATAGATATGGATGATAGATAGATAGATGATAGATGGATGGATGAATGGATAGATAAATAGATATGGATGAATAGATAGATAGATAGATAGATAGATAGATAGATAGATAGATAGATAGATAGATATGATTGGATGGACTGATGGATGGATAGATCGATGAATGATAGGTACATAAATAGATAGGTATGGATGATACAATGATAGATGACAGATTATAGATAGATAGATGGAGAGAGAGAGAGACATACATAGATATGGATGGATGGATGGTTGGATAGATAGATAGATAGATAGATAGAAAAATAGAGTAGATAAAGATGATAGATAGATAGATAGATCATCAATAGATAGATAGATAGATAGATAGATAGATAGATAGATAGATAGATAGATAGATAGATAGATAGATATGATTGGATGGACTGATGGATGGATAGATCGATGAATGATAGGTACATAAATAGATAGGTATGGATGATACAATGATAGATGATAGATTATAGATAGATAGATGGAGAGAGAGAGAGACATACATAGATATGGATGGATGTATGGTTGGATAGATAGATAGATAGATAGATAGATAGATAGATAGATAGATAGATAGATAGATAGAAAAATAGAGTAGATAAAGATGATAGATAGATAGATAGATCATCAATAGAGAGATAGATAGATAGATAGATAGATAGATAGATAGATAGATAGATAGATAGATAGATAGATAGATAGATTCATAGATGGCTGGCTGGCCTGCTGGATGGTTGGCTGGCTAGATGGATGAATGATAGATACATAAATAGATAGGTATGGATGATAGATAGATAGATGATACATAGATGATAGATAGGTAGATAGATAAATAGATAGATAGATAAAGTTGATAGATATATAGATGGATCATCGATCGATTGATCGATAGATATATATGATAGATAGATAGATAGATAGATAGATAGATAGATAGATAGATAGATAGATAGATATGATTGGATGGACTGATGGATGGATAGATCGATGAATGATAGGTACATAAATAGATAGGTATGGATGATACAATGATAGATGATAGATTATAGATAGATAGATGGAGAGAGAGAGAGAGAGACATACATAGATATGGATGGATGGATGGTTGGTTGGATAGATAGATAGATAGATAGAAAAATAGAGTAGATAAAGATGATAGATAGATAGATAGATAGATAGATAGATAAATAGATATGGATGAATAGATATATAGATAGATTGATAGATAGATCGACAGATATAGATGATAGATAGATGATAGGTGATAGATAGATTGATAGATAGATAGATAGATAGATAGATAGATAGATTGATGGATATGATTAGATGGACTGATGGATGGATAGATCGATGAATGATAGGTACATAAATAGATAGGTATGGATGATACAATGATAGATGATAGATTATAGATAGATAGATGGAGAGAGAGAGAGAGACATACATAGATATGGATGGATGTATGGTTGGATAGATAGATAGAAAGATAGATAGATAGAAAAATAGAGTAGATAAAGATGATAGATAGATAGATAGATCATCAATAGAGAGATAGATAGATAGATAGATAGATAGATAGATAGATAGATAGATAGATAGATTCATAGATGGCTGGCTGGCCTGCTGGCTGGTTGGCTGGCTAGATGGATGAATGATAGGTACATAAATAGATAGGTATGGATGATAGATAGATAGATGATACATAGATGATAGATAGGTAGATAGATAAATAGATAGATAGATAAAGTTGATAGATATATAGATGGATCATTGATCGATTGATCGATAGATATATATGATAGATAGATAGATAGAAAAATAGAGTAGATAAAGATGATAGATAGATAGATAGATAATCGATAGTGAGATAGTTAGATAGAAAGGTAGATAGATAGATAGATAGATAAATAGATATGGATGAATAGATATATAGATAGATTGATAGATCGACAGATATAGATGATAGATAGATGATAGATGATAGATAGATAGATAGATAGATAGATGTGGATGGATGGGCTGATGGATGGATAGATGGATGAAAGATAGGTACATAAATAGATAGGTATGGATGATAGATAGATGATAGATGATAGATAGATAGATAGATAGATAGATAGATAGATAGATAGATAGATATATTCATAGATGGGTGGCTGGCTGGCTGGCTGGCTAGATGGATGAATGATAGGTACATAAATAGACAGGTATGGATGATACAATGATAGATGATAGATAGATGATAGAGAGGGAGAGAGAGAGAGAGATACATAGATATAGATGGATGGATGGATGGATAAATAGATATGGATGAATAGATAGATAGATAAATAGATAGATAGATAGATAAACTTGATAGATATATAGATGGATCATCGAT
Organism: Arizona elegans; assembly: GCA_022577455.1. Taxonomy (NCBI): domain Eukaryota; kingdom Metazoa; phylum Chordata; class Lepidosauria; order Squamata; family Colubridae; genus Arizona; species Arizona elegans. The sequence goes on along the minus strand of JAKOOJ010000019.1, from coordinate 11,931,918 downwards.
CGATCGATTGATAGATATAGATGATAGATAGATAGATAGATAGATAGATAGATAGATAGATAGATAGATAGATATGATTGGATGGACTGATGGATGGATAGATGGATGAATGATAGGTACATAAATAGACAGGTATGGATGATACAATGATAGATGATAGATAGATGATAGAGAGAGAGAGAGATACATAGATATGGATGGATGGATAGATAGATAGATAGATTGATTGATTGATTGATTGATTGATTGATATATGATAGATAGATATGGATGGATGGATAGATAGATGATAAGATAGATAGATCGATAGACAGATAGATAGCTAGATATGGATGGATAGATTGATCAATAGATAGATAGATCGATAGATAGATAGATATAGATGATAGATGATAGATGATAGATAGATAGATAGATAGATATGATGGATGGATGGATGGATGGATGGATGGATAGATAGATGATAGATGGATGGATGGATGGATAGATAGTTGATAAGATAGATAGATAGACAGATAGATAGATAGATATGGATGGATAGATACATAGATAGATAGATAATAGATGGATGGATGGATGGATAAATAGATATGGATGAATAGATAGATAGATAGATAGATCATCGATAGTGAGATAGATAGATAGAAAGGTAGATAGATAGATAGATAGATAGATATGGATGAATAGATATATAGATATATTGATAGATCGACAGATATAGATGATAGATAGATGATAGATGATAGATAGATAGATAGATAGATAGATGTGGATGGATGGGCTGATGGATGGATAGATGGATGAAAGATAGGTACATAAATAGATAGGTATGGATGATAGATAGATGATAGATGACAGATTATAGATAGATAGATGGAGAGAGAGAGAGACATACATAGATATGGATGGATGGATGGTTGGATAGATAGATAGATAGATAGAAAAATAGAGTAGATAAAGATGATAGATAGATAGATAGATCATCAATAGATAGATAGATAGATAGATAGATAGATAGATAGATAGATAGATAGATAGATAGATAGATATGATTGGATGGACTGATGGATGGATAGATCGATGAATGATAGGTACATAAATAGATAGGTATGGATGATACAATGATAGATGATAGATTATAGATAGATAGATGGAGAGAGAGAGAGACATACATAGATATGGATGGATGTATGGTTGGATAGATAGATAGATAGATAGATAGATAGATAGATAGATAGATAGAAAAATAGAGTAGATAAAGATGATAGATAGATAGATAGATCATCAATAGAGAGATAGATAGATAGATAGATAGATAGATAGATAGATAGATAGATAGATAGATAGATAGATTCATAGATGGCTGGCTGGCCTGCTGGATGGTTGGCTGGCTAGATGGATGAATGATAGATACATAAATAGATAGGTATGGATGATAGATAGATAGATGATACATAGATGATAGATAGGTAGATAGATAAATAGATAGATAGATAAAGTTGATAGATATATAGATGGATCATCGATCGATTGATCGATAGATATATATGATAGATAGATAGATAGATAGATAGATAGATAGATAGATAGATAGATATGATTGGATGGACTGATGGATGGATAGATCGATGAATGATAGGTACATAAATAGATAGGTATGGATGATACAATGATAGATGATAGATTATAGATAGATAGATGGAGAGAGAGAGAGAGAGACATACATAGATATGGATGGATGGATGGTTGGTTGGATAGATAGATAGATAGATAGAAAAATAGAGTAGATAAAGATGATAGATAGATAGATAGATAGATAGATAGATAGATAAATAGATATGGATGAATAGATATATAGATAGATTGATAGATAGATCGACAGATATAGATGATAGATAGATGATAGGTGATAGATAGATTGATAGATAGATAGATAGATAGATAGATAGATAGATTGATGGATATGATTGGATGGACTGATGGATGGATAGATCGATGAATGATAGGTACATAAATAGATAGGTATGGATGATACAATGATAGATGATAGATTATAGATAGATAGATGGAGAGAGAGAGAGAGACATACATAGATATGGATGGATGTATGGTTGGATAGATAGATAGATAGATAGATAGATAGAAAAATAGAGTAGATAAAGATGATAGATAGATAGATAGATCATCAATAGAGAGATAGATAGATAGATAGATAGATAGATAGATAGATAGATAGATAGATAGATAGATAGATTCATAGATGGCTGGCTGGCCTGCTGGCTGGTTGGCTGGCTAGATGGATGAATGATAGGTACATAAATAGATAGGTATGGATGATAGATAGATAGATGATACATAGATGATAGATAGGTAGATAGATAAATAGATAGATAGATAAAGTTGATAGATATATAGATGGATCATCGATCGATTGATCGATAGATATATATGATAGATAGATAGATAGAAAAATAGAGTAGATAAAGATGATAGATAGATAGATAGATAATCGATAGTGAGATAGTTAGATAGAAAGGTAGATAGATAGATAGATAGATAAATAGATATGGATGAATAGATATATAGATAGATTGATAGATCGACAGATATAGATGATAGATAGATGATAGATGATAGATAGATAGATAGATAGATAGATGTGGATGGATGGGCTGATGGATGGATAGATGGATGAAAGATAGGTACATAAATAGATAGGTATGGATGATAGATAGATGATAGATGATAGATAGATAGATAGATAGATAGATAGATAGATAGATAGATAGATATATTCATAGATGGGTGGCTGGCTGGCTGGCTGGCTAGATGGATGAATGATAGGTACATAAATAGACAGGTATGGATGATACAATGATAGATGATAGATAGATGATAGAGAGGGAGAGAGAGAGAGAGATACATAGATATAGATGGATGGATGGATGGATAAATAGATATGGATGAATAGATAGATAGATAAATAGATAGATAGATAGATAAACTTGATAGATATATAGATGGATCATCGATCGATCGATTGATAGATATAGATGATAGATAGATAGATAGATAGATAGATAGATAGATAGATAGATAGATAGATAGATAGATAGATATGATTGGATGGACTGATGGATGGATAGATGGATGAATGATAGGTACATAAATAGACAGGTATGGATGATACAATGATAGATGATAGATAGATGATAGAGAGAGAGAGAGATACATAGATATGGATGGATGGATAGATAGATAGATAGATTGATTGATTGATTGATTGATTGATTGATATATGATAGATAGATATGGATGGATGGATAGATAGATGATAAGATAGATAGATCGATAGACAGATAGATAGCTAGATATGGATGGATAGATTGATCAATAGATAGATAGATCGATAGATAGATAGATATAGATGATAGATGATAGATGATAGATAGATAGATAGATAGATATGATGGATGGATGGATGGATGGATGGATGGATAGATAGATGATAGATGGATGGATGGATGGATAGATAGTTGATAAGATAGATAGATAGACAGATAGATAGATAGATATGGATGGATAGATACATAGATAGATAGATAATAGATGGATGGATGGATGGATAAATAGATATGGATGAATAGATAGATAGATAGATAGATCATCGATAGTGAGATAGATAGATAGAAAGGTAGATAGATAGATAGATAGATAGATATGGATGAATAGATATATAGATATATTGATAGATCGACAGATATAGATGATAGATAGATGATAGATGATAGATAGATAGATAGATAGATAGATGTGGATGGATGGGCTGATGGATGGATAGATGGATGAAAGATAGGTACATAAATAGATAGGTATGGATGATAGATAGATGATAGATGATAGATAGATAGATAGATAGATAGATAGATAGATAGATAGATGATAGATAGATAGATAGATAGATAGATAGATAGATAGATAGATAGATAGATAGATAGATAGATAGATATATTCATAGATGGGTGGCTGGCTGGCTGGCTAGATGGATGAATGATAGGTACATAAATATATAGGTATGGATGATACAATGATAGATGATAGGTAGATGATAGAGAGAGAGAGAGAGATACATAGATATGGATGGATGGATAGATAGATAGATAGATAGATAGATAGATTGATTGATTGATTGATATATGATAGATAGATAGATATGGATGGATGGATAGATAGATGGTAAGATAGATAGATCGACAGATAGATAGCTAGATATGGATGTATAGATAGATCAATAGATAGATAGATCGATAGATAGATAGATATAGATGATACATGATACATGATAGATAGATAGATAGATAGATAGATAGATAGATAGATATGATGGATGGATGGATGGATGGATAGATAGATGATAGATGGATGGATGGATGGATAGATAGATGATAAGATAGATAGATTGACAGACAGATAGATAGATATGGATGGATAGATACATAGATAGATAGATAATAGATGGATGGATGGATGGATAAATAGATATAGATGATAGATAGATGATAGATGATAGATAGATAGATAGATAGATAGATAGATAGATAGATAGAGATGGATGGATGGACTGATGGATGCATAGATGGATGAATGATAGGTACATAAATAGATAGGTATGGATGATAGATAGATAGAGATGATAGATAGATAGATAGATAGATAGATAGATAGATAGATAGATAGATAGATGGATGGATAGATAGATAGATAGATAGATAGATAGATAGATAGATAGATAGATAGATAGATAGATTGGTTGGTTGATAGATATATGATAGATAGATATGAATGGATGGATGGATAGATTGATGAATGAAAGGTACATAAATAGATACGGATGATAGATAGATAGATGATAGATGGATGGATGAATGGATAGATAAATTGATATGGATGAATAGATAGATAGATAGATATGATTGGATGGACTGATGGATGGATAGATCGATGAATGATAGGTACATAAATAGATAGGTATGGATGATACAATGATAGATGACAGATTATAGATAGATAGATGGAGAGAGAGAGAGAGAGACATACATAGATATGGATGGATGGATGGTTGGATAGATAGATAGATAGATAGATAGATAGATAGATAGATAGATAGATAGATAGATAGATAGATAGATATATTCATAGATGGGTGGCTTGCTGGCTGGCTGGCTAGATGGATGAATGATAGGTACATAAATATATAGGTATGGATGATACAATGATAGATGATAGGTAGATGATAGAGAGAGAGAGAGAGATACATAGATATGGATGGATGGATAGATAGATAGATAGATAGATAGATAGATAGATAGATAGATTGATTGATTGATTGATATATGATAGATAGATAGATATGGATGGATGGATAGATCAATAGATAGATAGATAGATAGATAGATATAGATGATAGATGATACATGATAGATAGATAGATAGATAGATAGATAGATAGATAGATAGATAGATATGATGGATGGATGGATGGATGGATAGATAGATGATAGATGGATGGATGGATGGATAGATAGATGATAAGATTGATAGATAGACAGACAGATAGATAGATATGGATGGATAGATACATAGATAGATAGATAATAGATGGATGGATGGATGGATAAATAGATATAGATGATAGATAGATGATAGATGATAGATAGATAGATAGATAGATAGATAGATAGATAGAGATGGATGGATGGACTGATGGATGCATAGATGGATGAATGATAGGTACATAAATAGATAGGTATGGATGATAGATAGATAGATGATACATAGATGATAGATAGGTAGATAGATAAATAGATAGATAGATAAAGTTGATAGATATATAGATGGATCATCGATCGATTGATCGATAGATATATATGATAGATAGATAGATAGAAAAATAGAGTAGATAAAGATGATAGATAGATAGATAGATAATCGATAGTGAGATAGTTAGATAGAAAGGTAGATAGATAGATAGATAGATAAATAGATATGGATGAATAGATATATAGATAGATTGATAGATCGACAGATATAGATGATAGATAGATGATAGATGATAGATAGATAGATAGATAGATAGATGTGGATGGATGGGCTGATGGATGGATAGATGGATGAAAGATAGGTACATAAATAGATAGGTATGGATGATAGATAGATGATAGATGATAGATAGATAGATAGATAGATAGATAGATAGATAGATAGATAGATAGATATATTCATAGATGGGTGGCTGGCTGGCTGGCTGGCTAGATGGATGAATGATAGGTACATAAATAGACAGGTATGGATGATACAATGATAGATGATAGATAGATGATAGAGAGGGAGAGAGAGAGAGAGATACATAGATATAGATGGATGGATGGATGGATAAATAGATATGGATGAATAGATAGATAGATAAATAGATAGATAGATAGATAAACTTGATAGATATATAGATGGATCATCGATCGATCGATTGATAGATATAGATGATAGATAGATAGATAGATAGATAGATAGATAGATAGATAGATAGATATGATTGGATGGACTGATGGATGGATAGATGGATGAATGATAGGTACATAAATAGACAGGTATGGATGATACAATGATAGATGATAGATAGATGATAGAGAGAGAGAGAGATACATAGATATGGATGGATGGATAGATAGATAGATAGATTGATTGATTGATTGATTGATTGATTGATATATGATAGATAGATATGGATGGATGGATAGATAGATGATAAGATAGATAGATCGATAGACAGATAGATAGCTAGATATGGATGGATAGATTGATCAATAGATAGATAGATCGATAGATAGATAGATATAGATGATAGATGATAGATGATAGATAGATAGATAGATAGATATGATGGATGGATGGATGGATGGATGGATGGATAGATAGATGATAGATGGATGGATGGATGGATAGATAGTTGATAAGATAGATAGATAGACAGATAGATAGATAGATATGGATGGATAGATACATAGATAGATAGATAATAGATGGATGGATGGATGGATAAATAGATATGGATGAATAGATAGATAGATAGATAGATCATCGATAGTGAGATAGATAGATAGAAAGGTAGATAGATAGATAGATAGATAGATATGGATGAATAGATATATAGATATATTGATAGATCGACAGATATAGATGATAGATAGATGATAGATGATAGATAGATAGATAGATAGATAGATGTGGATGGATGGGCTGATGGATGGATAGATGGATGAAAGATAGGTACATAAATAGATAGGTATGGATGATAGATAGATGATAGATGATAGATAGATAGATAGATAGATAGATAGATAGATAGATAGATGATAGATAGATAGATAGATAGATAGATAGATAGATAGATAGATAGATAGATATATTCATAGATGGGTGGCTGGCTGGCTGGCTAGATGGATGAATGATAGGTACATAAATATATAGGTATGGATGATACAATGATAGATGATAGGTAGATGATAGAGAGAGAGAGAGAGATACATAGATATGGATGGATGGATAGATAGATAGATAGATAGATAGATTGATTGATTGATTGATATATGATAGATAGATAGATATGGATGGATGGATAGATAGATGGTAAGATAGATAGATCGACAGATAGATAGCTAGATATGGATGTATAGATAGATCAATAGATAGATAGATCGATAGATAGATAGATATAGATGATACATGATACATGATAGATAGATAGATAGATAGATAGATAGATAGATAGATAGATAGATATGATGGATGGATGGATGGATGGATAGATAGATGATAGATGGATGGATGGATGGATAGATAGATGATAAGATAGATAGATTGACAGACAGATAGATAGATATGGATGGATAGATACATAGATAGATAGATAATAGATGGATGGATGGATGGATAAATAGATATAGATGATAGATAGATGATAGATGATAGATAGATAGATAGATAGATAGATAGATAGATAGATAGATAGAGATGGATGGATGGACTGATGGATGCATAGATGGATGAATGATAGGTACATAAATAGATAGGTATGGATGATAGATAGATAGAGATGATAGATAGATAGATAGATAGATAGATAGATAGATAGATAGATAGATAGATAGATAGATGGATGGATAGATAGATAGATAGATAGATAGATAGATAGATAGATTGGTTGGTTGATAGATATATGATAGATAGATATGAATGGATGGATGGATAGATTGATGAATGAAAGGTACATAAATAGATACGGATGATAGATAGATAGATGATAGATGGATGGATGAATGGATAGATAAATTGATATGGATGAATAGATAGATAGATAGATATGATTGGATGGACTGATGGATGGATAGATCGATGAATGATAGGTACATAAATAGATAGGTATGGATGATACAATGATAGATGACAGATTATAGATAGATAGATGGAGAGAGAGAGAGAGAGACATACATAGATATGGATGGATGGATGGTTGGATAGATAGATAGATAGATAGATAGATAGATAGATAGATAGATAGATAGATAGATAGATAGATAGATATATTCATAGATGGGTGGCTTGCTGGCTGGCTGGCTAGATGGATGAATGATAGGTACATAAATATATAGGTATGGATGATACAATGATAGATGATAGGTAGATGATAGAGAGAGAGAGAGAGATACATAGATATGGATGGATGGATAGATAGATAGATAGATAGATAGATAGATAGATTGATTGATTGATTGATATATGATAGATAGATAGATATGGATGGATGGATAGATAGATGATAAGATAGATAGATCGACAGATAGATAGCTAGATATGGATGGATAGATAGATCAATAGATAGATAGATAGATAGATAGATATAGATGATAGATGATACATGATAGATAGATAGATAGATAGATAGATAGATAGATAGATAGATATGATGGATGGATGGATGGATGGATAGATAGATGATAGATGGATGGATGGATGGATAGATAGATGATAAGATTGATAGATAGACAGACAGATAGATAGATATGGATGGATAGATACATAGATAGATAGATAATAGATGGATGGATGGATGGATAAATAGATATAGATGATAGATAGATGATAGATGATAGATAGATAGATAGATAGATAGATAGATAGATAGAGATGGATGGATGGACTGATGGATGCATAGATGGATGAATGATAGGTACATAAATAGATAGGTATGGATGATAGATAGATATAGATGATAGATAGATAGAGATGATAGATAGATAGATAGATAGATAGATAGATAGATAGATGGATAGATGATAGATGGATGGATGGATAGATAGATGATAAGATAGATAGATAGATAGATAGATAGATAGATAGATAGGTTGGTTGGTTGGTTGATAGATATATGATAGATAGATATGAATGGATGGATGGATAGATTGATGAATGAAAGGTACATAAATAGACATGGATGATAGATAGATAGATGATAGATGGATAGATCGATAGATAGATATGATTGGATGGACTGATGGATGGATAGATCGATGAATGATAGGTACATAAATAGATAGGTATGGATGATAGAATGATAGATGACAGATTATAGATAGATAGATGGAGAGAGAGAGAGAGACATACATAGATATGGATGGATGGATGGTTGGTTGGATAGATAGATAGATAGATAGAAAAATAGAGTAGATAAAAATGATAGATAGATAGATAGATAGATAGATAGATAGATAGATAGATAGATAGATGGATATATTCATAGATGGCTGGCTGGCTGGCTGGCTAGATGGATGACTGATAGGTACATAAATAGATAGGTATGGATGATACAATGATAGATGATAGATAGATAGAGAGATAGAGAGAGAGATAGATAGAGAGAGATACATAGATATGGATGGATGGATGGATAGATAGATAGATAGATAGATAGAAAAATAGAGTAGATAAAGATGATAGATAGATAGATAGATCATCAATAGAGAGATAGATAGATAGATAGATAGATAGATAGATAGATAGATAGATAGATAGATAGATAGATTCATAGATGGCTGGCTGGCCTGCTGGCTGGTTGGCTGGCTAGATGGATGAATGATAGGTATATAAATAGATAGGTATGGATGATAGATAGATAGATGATAGATAGATGATAGATAGGTAGATAGATAAATAGATAATTAAAGTTGATAGATATATAGATGGATCATCGATTGATTGATCGATAGATATAGATGATAGATAGATAGATAGATAGATAGATAGATAGATAGATAGATAGATAGATATGATTGGATGGACTGATGGATGGATAGATCGATGAATGATAGGTACATAAATAGATAGGTATGGATGATACAATGATAGATGATAGATTATAGATAGATAGATGGAGAGAGAGAGAGAGACATACATAGATATGGATGGATGGATGGTTGGATAGATAGATAGGTCATCGATAGAGAGATAGATAGATAGATAGATAGATAGATAGATAGATAGATAGATAGATAAATAGATATGGATGAATAGATATATAGATAGATTGATAGATAGATCGACAGATATAGATGATAGATAGATGATAGATGATAGATAGATAGATAGATAGATAGATAGATAGATAGATAGATGTGAATGGATGGGCTGATGGATGGATAGATGGATGAATGATAGGTACATAAATAGATAGGTATGGATGATAGATAGATGATAGATAGATAGATAGATATATTCATAGATGGCGGGCTGGCTGGCTGGCTGGCTAGATGGATGAATGATAGGTACATAAATAGATAGGTATGGATGATACAATGATAGATGATAGATAGATGATAGATAGAGAGAGAGAGAGAGAGATACATAGATATGGATGGATGGATGGATGGATAAATAGATATGGATGAATAGATAGATAGATAAATCGATAGATAGATAGATAAACTTGATAGATATATAGATGGATCATCGATCGATCGATTGATAGATATAGATGATAGATAGATAGATAGATAGATAGATAGATAGATAGATAGATAGATAGATATGATTGGATGGACTGATGGATGGATAGATCGATGAATGATAGGTACATAAATAGATAGGTATGGATGATACAATGATAGATTATAGATTATAGATAGATAGACGGAGAGAGAGAGAGACATACATAGATATGGATGGATGAATGGTTGGATAGATAGATAGATAGAAAAATAGAGTAGATAAAGATGATAGATAGATAGATAGATAGGTCATCGATAGAGAGATAGATAGATAGATAGATAGATAGATAGATAGATAGATAGATAGATAGATAGATCGACAGATATAGATGATAGATAGATGATAGATGATAGATAGATAGATAGATAGATAGATAGATAGATAGATAGATAGATAGATAGATATATTCATAGATGGGTGGCTGGCTGGCTGGCTGGCTAGATGGATGAATGATAGGTACATAAATATATAGGTATGGCTGATACAATGATAGATGATAGATAGATGATAGAGAGAGAGAGAGAGAGAGATACATAGATATGGATGGATGGATAGATAGATAGATAGATAGATAGATTGATTGATTGATTGATTGATTGATTGATATATGATAGATAGATAGATATGGATGGATGAATAGATAGATGATAAGATAGATAGATCGATAGACAGATAGATAGCTAGATATGATTGGATAGATAGATCAATAGATAGATAGATCGATAGATAGATAGATATAGATGATAGATAGATAGATAGATAGATAGATAGATAGATAGATAGATATGATGGATGGATGGATGGATGGATGGATAGATAGATGATAGATGGATGGATGGATGGATAGGTAGATGATAAGATAGATAGATAGACAGACAGATAGATAGATAGATATGGATGGATAGATACATAGATAGATAGATAATAGATGGATGGATGGATGGATAAATAGATATAGATGATAGATAGATGATAGATGATAGATAGATAGATAGATAGATAGATAGATAGATAGATAGATAGATAGAGATGGATGGACTGATGGATGCCTAGATGGATGAATGATAGGTACATAAATAGATAGGTATGGATGATAGATAGATATAGATGATAGATAGATAGAGATGATAGATAGATAGATAGATAGATAGATAGATAGATAGATAGATGATAGATGGATGGATGGATAGATAGATGATAAGATAGATAGATAGATAGATAGATAGATAGATAGATAGATAGATAGATAGGTTGGTTGGTTGGTTGGTTGGTTGATAGATATATGATAGATAGATATGAATGGATGGATGGATAGATTGATGAATGAAAGGTACATAAAAAGATATGGATGATAGATAGATAGATGATAGATGGATGGATGAATGGATAGATAAATAGATATGGATGAATAGATAGATAGATAGATAGATAGATAGATAGATAGATAGATAGATAGATATGATTGGATGGACTGATGGATGGATACATCGATGAATGATAGGTACCTAAATAGATAGGTATGGATAATACAATGATAGATGACAGATTATAGATAGATAGATGGAGAGAGAGAGAGAGACATACATAGATATGGATGGATGGATGGTTGGATAGATAGATAGATAGAAAAATAGAGAAGATAAAAATGATAGATAGATAGATAGATAGATAGATAGATAGATAGATAGATAGATAGATATATTCATAGATGGCTGGCTGGCTGGCTGGCTAGATGGATGACTGATACGTACATAAATAGATAGGTATGGATGATACAATGATAGATGATAGATAGATAGAGAGATAGAGAGAGAGATAGAGAGAGAGAGATACATAGATATGGATGGATGGATGGATAGATAGATAGATAGAAAAATAGAGTAGATAAAGATGATAGATAGATAGATAGATCATCAATAGAGAGATAGATAGATAGATAGATAGATAGATAGATAGATAGATAGATAGATAGATAGATAGATAGATAGATTCATTGATGGCTGGCTGGCCTGCTGACTAGTTGGCTGGCTAGATGGATGAATGATAGGTACATAAATAGATAGGTATGGATGATAGATAGATAGATGATAGATAGGTAGATAGATAAATCGATAGATAGATAAAGTTGATAGATATATAGATGGATCATCGATTGATTGATCGATAGATATAGATGATAGATAGATAGATAGATAGATAGATAGATAGATAGATAGATAGATTGATTGATAGATATGATTGGATGGACTGATGGATGGATAGATCGATGAATGATAGGTACATAAATAGATAGGTATGGATGATACAATGATAGATGATAGATTATAGATAGATAGATGGAGAGAGAGAGAGAGACATACATAGATATGGATGGATGGATGGTTGGATAGATAGATAGGTCATCGATAGATAGATAGGTAGATAGGTAGATAGATAGATAGATAAATAGATATGGATGAATAGATATATAGATAGATTGATAGATAGATAGACAGATATAGATGATAGATAGATGATAGATGATAGATAGATAGATAGATAGATAGATAGATAGATAGATAGATAGATAGATAGATATAGTCATGGCTGGCTGGCTGGCTGGCTGGCTGGCTAGATGGATGACTGATAGGTACATAAATAGATAGGTATGGATGATACAATGATAGATGATAGAGAGATAGAGAGATAGAGAGAGATAGAGAGAGAGAAATACATAGATATGGATGGATGGATGGATAGATAGATAGATAGAAAAATAGAGTAGATAAAGATGATAGATAGATAGATAGATCATCAATAGAGAGAGAGAGAGAGAGAGAGAGAGAGAGAGAGAGAGAGAGAGAGAGAGATAGATAGATAGATAGATAGATAGATTCATAGATGGCTGGCTGGCCTGCTGGCTGGTTGGCTGGCTAGATGGATGAATGATAGGTACATAAATAGATAGGTATGGATGATAGATAGATAGATGATAGATAGATGATAGATAGGTAGATAGATAAATAGATAGATAAAGTTGATAGATATATAGATGGATCATCGATCGATCGATTGATAGATATAGATGATAGATAGATAGATAGATAGATATGATTGGATGGACTGATGGATGGATAGATCGATGAATGATAGGTACATAAATAGATAGGTATGGATGATACAATTATAGATTATAGATTATAGATAGATAGACGGAGAGAGAGAGAGACATACATAAATATGGATGGATGAATGGTTGGATAGATAGATAGATAGAAAAATAGAGTAGATAAAGATGATAGATAGATAGATAGATAGATAGGTCATTGATAGAGAGATAGATAGATAGAGAGATAGATAGATAGATAGATAGATTGATAGATAGATCGACAGATATAGATGATAGATAGATAGATAGATAGATAGATAGATAGATAGATAGATAGATAGATTGATTGATAGATATGATTGGATGGACTGATGGATGGATAGATCGATGAATGATAGGTACATAAATAGATAGGTATGGATGATACAATGATAGATGATAGATTATAGATAGATAGATGGAGAGAGAGAGAGAGACATACATAGATATGGATGGATGGATGGTTGGATAGATAGATAGGTCATCGATAGATAGATAGGTAGATAGGTAGATAGATAGATAGATAAATAGATATGGATGAATAGATATATAGATAGATTGATAGATAGATAGACAGATATAGATGATAGATAGATGATAGATGATAGATAGATAGATAGATAGATAGATAGATAGATAGATAGATAGATAGATAGATAGATATAGTCATGGCTGGCTGGCTGGCTGGCTGGCTGGCTAGATGGATGACTGATAGGTACATAAATAGATAGGTATGGATGATACAATGATAGATGATAGAGAGATAGAGAGATAGAGAGAGATAGAGAGAGAGAAATACATAGATATGGATGGATGGATGGATAGATAGATAGATAGAAAAATAGAGTAGATAAAGATGATAGATAGATAGATAGATCATCAATAGAGAGAGAGAGAGAGAGAGAGAGAGAGAGAGAGAGAGAGAGAGAGAGAGAGAGAGAGAGA
>JAKOOJ010000019.1:11906749-11911749 GCA_022577455.1 Arizona elegans | reverse complement strand
GATAGATAGAGAGAGAGATAGAGAGAGAGAGATACATAGATATGGATGGATGGATAGATAGATAGATAGATAGATAGATAGATAGATAGATAGAAAAATAGAGTAGATAAAGATGATAGATAGATAGATAGATCATCAATAGAGAGATAGATAGATAGATAGATAGATAGATAGATAGATAGATAGATAGATAGATAGATAGATTCATTGATGGCTGGCTGGCCTGCTGGCTGGTTGGCTGGCTAGATGGATGATAGGTATGGATGATAGATAGATAGATGATAGATAGGTAGATAGATAAATCGATAGATAAAGTTGATAGATATATAGATGGATCATCGATTGATTGATCGATAGATATAGATGATAGATAGATAGATAGATAGATAGATAGATAGATAGATAGATAGATAGATAGATAGATTGATAGATATGATTGGATGGACTGATGGATGGATAGATCGATGAATGATAGGTACATAAATAGATAGGTATGGATGATACAATGATAGATGATAGATTATAGATAGATAGATGGAGAGAGAGAGAGAGACATACATAGATATGGATGGATGGATGGTTGGATAGATAGATAGGTCATCGATAGATAGATAGGTAGATAGATAGATAGATAGATAGATAGATAGATAGATAAATAGATATGGATGAATAGATATATAGATAGATTGATAGATAGATCGACAGATATAGATGATAGATAGATGATAGATGATAGATAGATAGATAGATAGATAGATAGATAGATAGATAGATAGATAGATATAGTCATGGATGGCTGGCTGGCTGGCTGGCTAGATGGATGACTGATAGGTACATAAATAGATAGGTATGGATGATACAATGATAGATGATAGAGAGATAGAGAGATAGAGAGAGATAGAGAGAGAGAAATACATAGATATGGATGGATGGATGGATAGATAGATAGAAAAATAGAGTAGATAAAGATGATAGATAGATAGATAGATCATCAATAGAGAGAGAGAGAGAGAGAGAGAGAGAGAGAGAGAGAGAGAGAGAGAGAGAGAGAGAGAGAGAGAGAGATAGATTCATAGATGGCTGGCTGGCCTGCTGGCTGGTTGGCTGGCTAGATGGATGAATGATAGGTACATAAATAGATAGGTATGGATGATAGATAGATAGATGATAGATAGATGATAGATAGGTAGATAGATAAATAGATAGATAAAGTTGATAGATATATATATGGATCATCGATCGATCGATTGATAGATATAGATGATAGATAGATAGATAGATAGATAGATAGATAGATAGATAGATAGATAGATAGATAGATAGATATGATTGGATGGACTGATGGATGGATAGATCGATGAATGATAGGTACATAAATATATAGGTATGGATGATACAATGATAGATTATAGATTATAGATAGATAGACGGAGAGAGAGAGAGACATACATAAATATGGATGGATGAATGGTTGGATAGATAGATAGATAGAGAAATAGAGTAGATAAAGATGATAGATAGATCGATAGATAGATAGGTCATCGATAGAGAGATAGATAGATAGAGAGATAGATAGATAGATAGATAGATTGATAGATAGATCGACAGATATAGATGATAGATAGATGATAGATAATAGATAAATAGATAGATAGATAGATAGATAGATAGATAGATAGATAGATAGATAGATTGATGTGGATGGATGGGCTGGCTGGCTGGCTAGATGGATGAATGATAGGTACATAAATAGATAGGTATGGATGATACAATGATAGATGAGAGATGAGAGAGAGAGAGAGATACATAGATATGGATGGATGGATAGATTGATTGATTGATTGATTGATTGATTGATTGATATATGATAGATAGCTAGATATGGATGGATGGATAGATAGATGATAAGATAGATAGATCGATAGACAGATAGATAGCTAGATATGGATGGATAGATTGATCAATAGATAGATAGATCGATAGATAGATAGATATAGATGATAGATAGATAGATAGATAGAAAGATAGATCATCGAAAGTGAGATAGAAAGATAGAAAGGTAGATAGATAGATAAATAGATATGGATGAATAGATATATAGATAGATTGATAGATCGACAGATAGAGATGATAGATAGATGATAGATGATAGATAGATAGATAGATAGATGTGGATGGATGGGCTGATGGATGGATAGATGGATGAAAGATAGGTACATAAATAGATAGGTATGGATGATAGATAGATAGATAGATAGATAGATAGATAGATAGATAGATAGATAGATAGATATGGATGAATAGATATATAGATAGATTGATAGATAGATCGACAGATATAGATGATAGATAGATGATAGATGATAGATAGATAGATAGATAGATAGATAGATAGATAGATAGATAGATAGATAGATTGATGTGGATGGATGGGCTGATGGATGGATAGATGGATGAATGATAGGTACATAAATAGATAGGTATGGATGATAGATAGATGATAGATAGATAGATAGATATATTCATAGATGGCGGGCTGGCTGGCTGGCTGGCTAGATGGATGAATGATAAGTACATAAATAGATAGGTATGGATGATACAATGATAGATGATAGATAGATGATAGATAGATAGAGAGAGAGAGAGATACATAGATATGGATGGATGGATGGATGGATAAATAGATATGGATGAATAGATAGATAGATAAATAGATAGATAGATAGATAAAGTTGATAGATATATAGGTGGATCATCGATCGATCGATTGATAGATATAGATGATAGATAGATAGATAGATAGATAGATAGATAGATAGATAGATATGATTGGATGGACTGATGGATGGATAGATCGATGAATGATAGGTACATAAATAGATAGGTATGGATGATACAATGATAGATTATAGATTATAGATAGATAGACGGAGAGAGAGAGACATACATAAATATGGATGGATGAATGGTTGGATAGATAGATAGATAGAAAAATAGAGTAGATAAAGATGATAGATAGATAGATAGATAGATAGATAGATAGATCATCGATAGTGACATAGATAGATAGAAAGGTAGATAGATAGATAGATAAATAGATATGGATGAATAGATATATAGATAGATTGATAGATCGACAGATATAGATGATAGATAGATGATAGATGATAGATAGATAGATAGATAGATGTGGATGGATGGGTGGCTGGTTGGCTGGCTGGCTAGATGGATGAATGATAGGTACATAAATAGATAGGTATGGATGATACAATGATAGATGATAGATAGATGATAGAGAGAGAGAGAGATACATAGATATGGATGGATGGATGGATAGATAGATAGATAGATTGATTGATTGATTGATTGATTGATATATGATAGATATGATAGATATGGATGGATGGATAGATAGATGATAAGATAGATAGATCGATAGACAGATAGATAGATAGATATGGATGGATAGATAGATCAATAGATAGATAGATCGATAGATCGATAGATATAGATGATAGATGATACATGATAGATAGATAGATAGATAGATAGATAGATAGATAGATACATAGATAGATATGATGGATGGATGGATGGATGGATAGATAGATGATGGATGGATAGATAGATGATAAGATAGATAGATAGACAGACAGATAGATAGATAGATAGATATGGATGGATAGATAGATAGATAGATAGATAGATAGATAGATGTGGATGGATGGGCTGATGGATGGATAGATGGATGAAAGATAGGTACATAAATAGATAGGTATGGATGATACAATGATAGATGATAGATAGATGATAGAGAGAGAGAGAGAAAGATACATAGATATGGATGGATGGATGGATAGATTGATTGATTGATTGATTGATTGATTGATTGATTGATATATGATAGATAGATAGATATGGATGGATGGATAGATAGATGATAAGATAGATAGATCGATAGACAGATAGATAACTAGATATGGATGGATAGATTGATCAATAGATAGATAGATCGATAGATAGATAGATATAGATGATAGATGATATATGATAGATAGATTGATATGATGGATGGATGGATGGATGGATAGATAGATGATAGATGGGTGGATGGATGGATAGATAGATAGATGATAAGATAGATAGATAGACAGACAGATAGATAGCTAGATATGGATGGATAGATTGATCAATAGATAGATAGATCGATAGATAGATAGATATAGATGATAGATGATACATGATAGATAGATAGATATGATGGATGGATGGATGGATAGATAGATGATAGATGGATGGATGGATAGATAGATAGATAGATAGATAGATAGATAGATAGATAGATAATAGATGGATGGATGGATGGATAAATAGATATGGATGAATAGATAGATAGATAGATAGATAGATAGATAGATAGATAGATAGATATGGATGGATGGACTGATGGATGCATAGATGGATGAATGATAGGTACATAAATAGATAGGTATGGATGATAGATAGATAGAGATGATAGATAGATAGAGATGATAGATAGATAGATAGATAGATAGATAGATAGATAGATAGATAGATGGATAGATGATAGATGGATGGATGGATAGATAGATGATAAGATAGATAGATAGATAGATAGATAGATAGATAGATAGATAGGTTGGTTGGTTGATAGATATATGATAGATATGAATGGATGGATGGATAGATTGATGAATGAAAGGTACATAAATAGATATGGATGATAGATAGATAGATGATAGATGGATGGATGAATGGATAGATAAATAGATATGGTTGAATAGATAGATAGATAGATAGATAGATAGATAGATAGATAGATAGATAGATATGATTGGATGGACTGATGGATGGATAGATCGATGAATGATAGGTACATAAATAGATAGGTATGGATGATACAATGATAGATGACAGATTATAGATAGATAGATGGAGAGAGAGAGAGAGACATACATAGATATGGATGGATGGATGGT
>JAKOOJ010000019.1:11886749-11901749 GCA_022577455.1 Arizona elegans | reverse complement strand
AGATAATAGATGGATGGATGGATGGATAAATAGATGATAGATGATAGATAGATGATAGATGATAGATAGATAGATAGATAGATAGATAGATAGATAGATAGATAGAGATAGATGGATGGACTGATGGATGCATAGATGGATGAATGATAGGTACATAAATAGATAGGTATGGATGATAGATAGATATAGATGATAGATAGATAGAGAAGATAGATAGATAGATAGATAGATAGATAGATAGATAGATAGATGATAGATGGATGGATGGATAGATAGATGATAAGATAGATAGATAGATAGATAGATAGATAGATAGATAGATAGATAGATAGGTTGGTTGGTTGGTTGGTTGATAGATATATGATAGATAGATATGAATGGATGGATGGATAGATTGATGAATGAAAGGTACATAAATAGATATGGATGATAGATAGATAGATAGATAGATAGATAGATAGATAGATAGATAGATAGATAGATAGGTTGGTTGGTTGATAGATATATGATAGATAGATATGAATGGATGGATGGATAGATTGATGAATGAAAGGTACATAAATAGATATGGATGATAGATAGCTGATAGATGGATGGATGAATGGATAGATAGATAGATAGATAGATAGATAGATAGATAGATAGATAGATATGATGGATGGATGGATGGATGGATAGATGATAGATGGATGGATGGATGGATAGATAGATGATAAGATAGATAGACAGACAGATAGATAGATAGATATAGATGGATAGATACATAGATACATAGATAATAGATGGATGGATGGATGGATAAATAGATGATAGATGATAGATAGATGATAGATGATACATAGATAGATAGATAGATAGAGATGGATGGATGGACTGATGGATGCATAGATGGATGAATGATAGGTACATAAATAGATAGGTATGGATGATAGATAGATATAGATGATAGATAGATAGAGATGATAGATAGATAGATAGATAGATAGATAGATAGATAGATAGATGATAGATGGATGGATGGATAGATAGATGATAAGATAGATAGATAGATAGATAGATAGATAGATAGATAGATAGATAGATAGATAGATAGATATGATGGATGGATGGATGGATGGATAGATAGATGATAGATGGATGGATAGATAGATGATAAGATAGATAGATAGACAGACAGATAGATAGATAGATATGGATGGATAGATAGATAGATAGATGTGGATGGATGGGCTGATGGATGGATAGATGGATGAAAGATAGGTACATAAATAGATAGGTATGGATGATACAATGATAGATGATAGATAGATGATAGAGAGAGAGAGAGAAAGATACATAGATATGGATGGATGGATAGATTGATTGATTGATTGATTGATTGATATATGATAGATAGATAGATATGGATGGATGGATAGATAGATGATAATATAGATAGACAGACAGATAGATAGATAGATATAGATGGATAGATACATAGATAGATAGATAATAGATGGATGGATGGATAAATAGATGATAGATGATAGATAGATGATAGATGATAGATAGATAGATAGATAGATAGAGATGGATGGATGGACTGATGGATGCATAGATGGATGAATGATAGCTACATAAATAGATAGGTATGGATGATAGATAGATATAGATGATAGATAGATAGAGATGATAGATAGATAGATAGATAGATAGATAGATAGATAGATAGATAGATAGATGATAGATGGATGGATGGATAGATAGATGATAAGATAGATAGATAGATAGATAGATAGATAGATAGATAGATAGATAGATTGGTTGGTTGGTTGGTTGATAGATATATGATAGATAGATATGAATGGATGGATGGATAGATTGATGAATGAAAGGTACATAAATAGATATGGATGATAGATAGATAGATAGATAGATAGATAGATAGATAGATAGATAGATAGGTTGGTTGGTTGATAGATATATGATAGAATGATATGAATGGATGGATGGATAGATTGATGAACGAAAGGTACATAAATAGATATGGATGGATAGATAGATGATAAGATAGATAGACAGACAGACAGATAGATAGATATAGATGGATAGATACATAGATAGATAGATAATAGATGGATGGATGGATGGATAAATAGATGATAGATGATAGATAGATGATAGATGATAGATAGATAGATAGATAGATAGATAGATAGATAGATAGATAGATAGATAATAGATGGATGGATGGATAAATAGATGATAAGATAGATAGATAGATAGATAGATAGATAGATAGATAGATAGGTTGGTTGGTTGGTTGATAGATATATGATAGATAGATATGAATGGATGGATGGATAGATTGATGAATGAAAGGTACATAAATAGATATGTATGATAGATAGATTGATAGATAGATAGATAGATAGATAGATAGATAGATAGATAGATAGGTTGGTTGATAGATATATGATAGATAGATATGAATGGATGGATGGATAGATTGATGAATGAAAGGTACATAAATAGATATGGATGATAGATAGATGATAGATGGATGGATGAATGGATAGATAGATAGATAGATAGATAGATAGATAGATAGATAGATATGATGGATGGATGGATGGATGGATAGATGATAGATGGATGGATGGATGGATAGATAGATGATAAGATAGATAGACAGACAGATAGATAGATAGATATAGATGGATAGATACATAGATACATAGATAATAGATGGATGGATGGATGGATAAATAGATGATAGATGATAGATAGATGATAGATGATAGATAGATAGATAGATAGATAGAGATGGATGGATGGACTGATGGATGCATAGATGGATGAATGATAGGTACATAAATAGATAGGTATGGATGATAGATAGATATAGATGATAGATAGATAGAGATGATAGATAGATAGATAGATAGATAGATAGATAGATAGATAGATAGATGATAGATGGATGGATGGATAGATAGATGATAAGATAGATAGATAGATAGATAGATAGATAGATAGATAGATAGATAGATAGATAGATAGATTGGTTGGTTGGTTGATAGATATATGATAGATAGATATGAATGGATGGATGGATAGATTGATGAATGAAAGGTACATAAATAGATATGGATGATAGATAGATGATAGATGGATGGATGAATGGATAGATAGATAGATAGATAGACAGATAGATAGATAGATATGATTGGATGGACTGATGGATGGATAGATCGATGAATGATCGATACATAAATAGATAGGTATGGATGATACAATGATAGATGACAGATTATAGATAGATAGATGGAGAGAGAGAGAGAGACATACGTAGATATGGATGGATGGATGGTTGGATAGATAGATAGATAGATATAAAAATAGAGTAGATAAAAATGATAGATAGATAGATAGATAGATAGATAGATAGATAGATAGATATATTCATAGATGGCTGGCTGGCTGGCTGGCTAGATGGATGACTGATAGGTACATAAATAGATAGGTATGGATGATACAATGATAGATGATAGATAGATAGAGAGAGAGATAGAGAGAGAGAGATACATAGATATGGATGGATGGATAGATAGATAGATAGATAGAAAAATAGAGTAGATAAAGATGATAGATAGATAGATAGATCATCAATAGATAGATAGATAGATAGATAGATAGATAGATAGATAGATAGATAGATAGATATGATGGATGGATGGATGGATGGATAGATAGATGATAGATGGATGGATAGATAGATGATAAGATAGATAGATAGACAGACAGATAGATAGATAGATATGGATGGATAGATAGATAGATAGATAGATGTGGATGGATGGGCTGATGGATGGATAGATGGATGAAAGATAGGTACATAAATAGATAGGTATGGATGATACAATGATAGATGATAGATAGATGATAGAGAGAGAGAGAAAGATACATAGATATGGATGGATGGATAGATTGATTGATTGATTGATTGATTGATTGATTGATATATGATAGATAGATAGATATGGATGGATGGATAGATAGATGATAAGATAGATAGACAGACAGATAGATAGATAGATATAGATGGATAGATACATAGATAGATAGATAATAGATGGATGGATGGATGGATAAATAGATGATAGATGATAGATAGATGATAGATGATAGATAGATAGATAGATAGATAGATAGATAGAGATGGATGGATGGACTGATGGATGCATAGATGGATGAATGATAGGTACATAAATAGATAGGTATGGATGATAGATAGATATAGATGATAGATAGATAGAGATGATAGATAGATAGATAGATAGATAGATAGCTAGATAGATAGATAGATGATAGATGGATGGATGGATAGATAGATGATAAGATAGATAGATAGATAGATAGATAGATAGATAGATAGATAGACAGATAGATAGATAGGTTGGTTGGTTGGTTGATAGATATATGATAGATAGATATGAATGGATGGATGGATAGATTGATGAATGAAAGGTACATAAATAGATATGGATGATAGATAGATAGATAGATAGATAGATAGATAGATAGATAGATAGATAGATAGATAGGTTGGTTGGTTGGTTGATAGATATATGATAGGTAGATATGAATGGATGGATGGATAGATTGATGAATGAAAGGTACATAAATAGATATGAATGGATAGATAGATGATAAGATAGATAGACAGACAGATAGATAGATAGATATAGATGGATAGATACATAGATAGATAGATAATAGATGGATGGATGGATGGATAAATAGATGATAGATGATAGATAGATGATAGATGATAGATAGATAGATAGATAGATAGATAGATAGATAGATAGAGATGGATGGATGGACTGATGGATGCATAGATGGATGAATGATAGGTACATAAATAGATAGGTATGGATGATAGATAGATATAGATGATAGATAGATAGAGATGATAGATAGATAGATAGATAGATAGATAGATAGATAGATAGATGATAGATGGATGGATGGATAGATAGATGATAAGATAGATAGATAGATAGATAGATAGATAGATAGATAGATAGATAGATAGATTGGTTGGTTGGTTGATTGATAGATATATGATAGATAGATATGAATGGATGGATGGATAGATTGATGAATGAAAGGTACATAAATAGATATGGATGATAGATAGATGATAGATGGATGGATGAATGGATAGATAGATAGATAGATAGATAGATAGATAGATAGATAGATATGATGGATGGATGGATGGATGGATAGATTGATGATAGATGGATGGATGGATGGATAGATAGATGATAAGATAGATAGACAGACAGATAGATAGATAGATATAGATGGATAGATACATAGATAGATAGATAATAGATGGATGGATGGATGGATAAATAGATGATAGATGATAGATAGATGATAGATGATAGATAGATAGATAGATAGATAGAGATGGATGGATGGACTGATGGATGCATAGATGGATGAATGATAGGTACATAAATAGATAGGTATGGATGATAGATAGATATAGATGATAGATAGATAGAGATGATAGATAGATAGATAGATAGATAGATAGATAGATAGATAGATAGATGATAGATGGATGGATGGATAGATAGATGATAAGATAGATAGATAGATAGATAGATAGATAGATAGATAGATAGATAGATTGGTTGGTTGGTTGGTTGATAGAGATATGATAGATAGATATGAATGGATGGATGGATAGATTGATGAAAGGTACATAAATAGATATGGATGATAGATAGATAGATAGATAGATAGATAGATAGATAGATAGATAGATAGATAGGTTGGTTGGTTGGTTGGTTGATAGATATATGATAGATAGATATGAATGGATGGATGGATAGATTGATGAATGAAAGGTACATAAATAGATATGGATGATAGATAGATGATAGATGGATGGATGAATGGATAGATAGATAGATAGATAGATAGATAGATAGATAGATAGATATGATTGGATGGACTGATGGATGGATAGATCGATGAATGATAGATACATAAATAGATAGGTATGGATGATACAATGATAGATGACAGATTATAGATAGATAGATGGAGAGAGAGAGAGAGACATACATAGATATGGATGGATGGATGGTTGGATAGATAGATAGATAGATAGAAAAATAGAGTAGATAAAAATGATAGATAGATAGATAGATAGATAGATAGATAGATAGATAGATAGATATATTCATAGATGGCTGGCTGGCTGGCTGGCTAGATGGATGACTGATAGGTACATAAATAGATAGGTATGGATGATACAATGATAGATGATAGATAGATAGAGAGAGAGATAGAGAGAGAGAGATACATAGATATGGATGGATGGATGGATAGATAGATAGATAGAAAAATAGAGTAGATAAAGATGATAGATAGATAGATAGATCATCAATAGATAGATAGATAGATAGATAGATAGATAGATAGATAGATAGATAGATAGATAGATATGATGGATGGATGGATGGATGGATGGATAGATAGATGATAGATGGATGGATAGATAGATGATAAGTTAGATAGATAGACATTCAGATAGATAGATAGATATGGATGGATAGATAGATAGATAGATAGATAGATAGATAGATAGATGTGGATGGATGGGCTGATGGATGGATAGATGGATGAAAGATAGGTACATAAATAGATAGGTATGGATGATACAATGATAGATGATAGATAGATGATAGAGAGAGAGAGAGAAAGATACATAGATATGGATGGATGGATAGATTGATTGATTGATTGATTGATTGATTGATTGATATATGATAGATAGATAGATATGGATGGATGGATAGATAGATGATAAGATAGATAGACAGACAGATAGATAGATAGATATAGATGGATAGATACATAGATAGATAGATAATAGATGGATGGATGGATGGATAAATAGATGATAGATGATAGATAGATGATAGATGATAGATAGATAGATAGATAGATAGATAGAGATGGATGGATGGACTGATGGATGCATAGATGGATGAATGATAGGTACATAAATAGATAGGTATGGATGATAGATAGATATAGATGATAGATAGATAGAGATGATAGATAGATAGATAGATAGATAGATAGATAGATAGATAGATAGATAGATGATAGATGGATGGATGGATAGATAGATGATAAGATAGATAGATAGATAGATAGATAGATAGATAGATAGATAGATTGGTTGGTTGGTTGATAGATATATGATAGATAGATATGAATGGATGGATGGATAGATTGATGAATGAAAGGTACATAAATAGATATGGATGATAGATAGATGATAGATGGATGGATGAATGGATAGATAGATAGATAGATAGATAGATAGATAGATAGATAGATATGATTGGATGGACTGATTGATGGATAGATCGATGAATGATCGATACATAAATAGATAGGTATGGATGATACAATGATAGATGACAGATTATAGATAGATAGATGGAGAGAGAGAGAGAGACATACGTAGATATGGATGGATGGATGGTTGGATAGATAGATAGATAGATATAAAAATAGAGTAGATAAAAATGATAGATAGATAGATAGATAGATAGATAGATAGATAGATAGATAGATAGATAGATATATTCATAGATGGCTGGCTGGCTGGCTGGCTAGATGGATGACTGATAGGTACATAAATAGATAGGTATGGATGATACAATGATAGATGATAGATAGATAGAGAGAGAGATAGAGAGAGAGAGATACATAGATATGGATGGATGGATGGATAGATAGATAGATAGATAGAAAAATAGAGTAGATAAAGATGATAGATAGATAGATAGATCATCAATAGATAGATAGATAGATAGATAGATAGATAGATAGATAGATAGATAGATAGATAGATAGATAGATAGATAGATATGATGGATGGATGGATGGATGGATAGATAGATGATAGATGGATGGATAGATAGATGATAAGATAGATAGATAGACAGACAGATAGATAGATAGATATGGATGGATAGATAGATAGATAGATAGATGTGGATGGATGGGCTGATGGATGGATAGATGGATGAAAGATAGGTACATAAATAGATAGGTATGGATGATACAATGATAGATGATAGATAGATGATAGAGAGAGAGAGAGAAAGATACATAGATATGGATGGATGGATAGATTGATTGATTGATTGATTGATTGATTGATTGATATATGATAGATAGATAGATATGGATCGATGGATAGATAGATGATAAGATAGATAGACAGACAGATAGATAGATAGATATAGATGGATAGATACATAGATAGATAGATAATAGATGGATGGATGGATGGATAAATAGATGATAGATGATAGATAGATGATAGATGATAGATAGATAGATAGATAGATAGATAGATAGATAGATAGATAGAGATGGATGGATGGACTGATGGATGCATAGATGGATGAATGATAGGTACATAAATAGATAGGTATGGATGATAGATAGATATAGATGATAGATAGATAGAGATGATAGATAGATAGATAGATAGATAGATAGATAGATAGATAGATAGATAGATAGATGATAGATGGATGGATGGATAGATAGATGATAAGATAGATAGATAGATAGATAGATAGATAGATAGATAGATAGATAGATAGATTGGTTGGTTGGTTGGTTGATAGATATATGATAGATAGATATGAATGGATGGATGGATAGATTGATGAATGAAAGGTACATAAATAGATATGGATGATAGATAGATAGATAGATAGATAGATAGATAGATAGATAGATAGATAGATAGGTTGGTTGGTTGGTTGATAGATATATGATAGATAGATATGAATGGATGGATGGATAGATTGATGAATGAAAGGTACATAAATAGATATGGATGATAGATAGATGATAGATGGATGGATGAATGGATAGATAGATAGATAGATAGATAGATAGATAGATAGATAGATATGATGGATGGATGGATGGATGGATAGATAGATGATAGATGGATGGATGGATGGATAGATAGATGATAAGATAGATAGACAGACAGATAGATAGATAGATATAGATGGATAGATACATAGATAGATAGATAATAGATGGATGGATGGATGGATAAATAGATGATAGATGATAGATAGATGATAGATGATAGATAGATAGATAGATAGATAGAGATGGATGGATGGACTGATGGATGCATAGATGGATGAATGATAGGTACATAAATAGATAGGTATGGATGATAGATAGATATAGATGATAGATAGATAGAGATGATAGATAGATAGATAGATAGATAGATAGATAGATAGATAGATAGATGATAGATGGATGGATGGATAGATAGATGATAAGATAGATAGATAGATAGATAGATAGATAGATAGATAGATAGATAGATTGGTTGGTTGGTTGGTTGATAGAGATATGATAGATAGATATGAATGGATGGATGGATAGATTGATGAATGAAAGGTACATAAATAGATATGGATGATAGATAGATAGATAGATAGATAGATAGATAGATAGATAGATAGGTTGGTTGGTTGGTTGATAGATATATGATAGATAGATATGAATGGATGGATGGATAGATTGATGAATGAAAGGTACATAAATAGATATGGATGATAGATAGATGATAGATGGATGGATGAATGGATAGATAGATAGATAGATAGATAGATAGATAGATAGATAGATATGATTGGATGGACTGATGGATGGATAGATCGATGAATGATAGATACATAAATAGATAGGTATGGATGATACAATGATAGATGACAGATTATAGATAGATAGATGGAGAGAGAGAGAGAGACATACATAGATATGGATGGATGGATGGTTGGATAGATAGATAGATAGATAGAAAAATAGAGTAGATAAAAATGATAGATAGATAGATAGATAGATAGATAGATAGATAGATAGATAGATAGATAGATAGATATATTCATAGATGGCTGGCTGGCTGGCTGGCTAGATGGATGACTGATAGGTACATAAATAGATAGGTATGGATGATACAATGATAGATGATAGATAGAGAGAGAGAGAGATAGAGAGAGAGAGATACATAGATATGGATGGATGGATGGATAGATAGATAGATAGAAAAATAGAGTAGATAAAAATGATAGATAGATAGATAGATCATCAATAGATAGATAGATAGATAGATAGATAGATAGATAGATAGATAGATAGATAGATAGATAGATAGATAGATATGATGGATGGATGGATGGATGGATGGATAGATAGATGATAGATGGATGGATAGATAGATGATAAGATAGATAGATAGACAGACAGATAGATAGATAGATATGGATGGATAGATAGATAGATAGATAGATGTGGATGGATGGGCTGATGGATGGATAGATGGATGAAAGATAGGTACATAAATAGATAGGTATGGATGATACAATGATAGATGATAGATAGATGATAGAGAGAGAGAGAGAAAGATACATAGATATGGATGGATGGATAGATTGATTGATTGATTGATTGATTGATTGATTGATATATGATAGATAGATAGATATGGATGGATGGATAGATAGATGATAAGATAGATAGACAGACAGATAGATAGATAGATATAGATGGATAGATACATAGATAGATAGATAATAGATGGATGGATGGATGGATAAATAGATGATAGATGATAGATAGATGATAGATGATAGATAGATAGATAGATAGATAGAGATGGATGGATGGACTGATGGATGCATAGATGGATGAATGATAGGTACATAAATAGATAGGTATGGATGATAGATAGATATAGATGATAGATAGATAGAGATGATAGATAGATAGATAGATAGATAGATAGATAGATAGATGATAGATGGATGGATGGATAGATAGATGATAAGATAGATAGATAGATAGATAGATAGATAGATAGATAGATAGGTTGGTTGGTTGGTTGGTTGGTTGATAGATATATGATAGATAGATATGAATGGATGGATGGATAGATTGATGAATGAAAGGTACATAAATAGATATGGATGATAGATAGATAGATAGATAGATAGATAGATAGATAGATAGATAGATAGATAGGTTGGTTGGTTGATAGATATATGATAGATAGATATGAATGAATGGATGGATAGATCGATGAATGAAAGGTACATAAATAGATATGGATGGATAGATAGATGATAAGATAGATAGACAGACAGATAGATAGATAGATATAGATGGATAGATACATAGATAGATAGATAATAGATGGATGGATGGATGGATAAATAGATGATAGATGATAGATAGATGATAGATGATAGATAGATAGATAGATAGATAGAGATGGATGGATGGACTGATGGATGCATAGATGGATGAATGATAGGTACATAAATAGATAGGTATGGATGATAGATAGATATAGATGATAGATAGATAGAGATGATAGATAGATAGATAGATAGATAGATAGATAGATAGATAGATGATAGATGGATGGATGGATAGATAGATGATAAGATAGATAGATAGATAGATAGATAGATAGATAGATAGATAGATAGATTGGTTGGTTGGTTGATAGAGATATGATAGATAGATATGAATGGATGGATGGATAGATTGATGAATGAAAGGTACATAAATAGATATGGATGATAGATAGATAGATAGATAGATAGATAGATAGATAGATAGATAGATAGATAGATAGGTTGGTTGGTTGGTTGGTTGGTTGATAGATATATGATAGATAGATATGAATGGATGGATGGATAGATTGATGAATGAAAGGTACATAAATAGATATGGATGATAGATAGATGATAGATGGATGGATGAATGGATAGATAGATAGATAGATAGATAGATAGATAGATAGATAGATATGATTGGATGGACTGATGGATGGATAGATCGATGAATGATTGATACATAAATAGATAGGTATGGATGATACAATGATAGATGACAGATTATAGATAGATAGATGGAGAGAGAGAGAGAGACATACATAGATATGGATGGATGGATGGTTGAATAAATAGATAGATAGATAGAAAAATAGAGTAGATAAAAATGATAGATAGATAGATAGATAGATAGATAGATAGATAGATAGATAGATAGATAGATATATTCATAGATGGCTGGCTGGCTGGCTGGCTAGATGGATGACTGATAGGTACATAAATAGATAGGTATGGATGATACAATGATAGATGATAGATAGATAGAGAGAGAGATAGAGAGAGAGAGATACATAGATATGGATGGATGGATGGATAGATAGATAGATAGAAAAATAGAGTAGATAAAGATGATAGATAGATAGATAGATCATCAATAGATAGATAGATAGATAGATAGATAGATAGATAGATAGATAGATAGATAGATAGATAGATAGATATGATGGATGGATGGATGGATGGATGGATAGATAGATGATAGATGGATGGATAGATAGATGATAAGATAGATAGATAGACATTCAGATAGATAGATAGATATGGATGGATAGATAGATAGATAGATAGATAGATAGATAGATAGATGTGGATGGATGGGCTGATGGATGGATAGATGGATGAAAGATAGGTACATAAATAGATATGTATGGATGATACAATGATAGATGATAGATAGATGATAGAGAGAGAGAGAGAAAGATACATAGATATGGATGGATGGATAGATTGATTGATTGATTGATTGATTGATTGATATATGATAGATAGATAGATATGGATGGATGGATAGATAGATGATAAGATAGATAGACAGACAGATAGATAGATAGATATAGATGGATAGATACATAGATAGATAGATAATAGATGGATGGATGGATGGATAAATAGATGATAGATGATAGATAGATGATAGATGATAGATAGATAGATAGATAGATAGAGATGGATGGATGGACTGATGGATGCATAGATGGATGACTGATAGGTACATAAATAGATAGGTATGGATGATACAATGATAGATGATAGATAGATAGAGAGAGAGATAGAGAGAGAGAGATACATAAATATGGATGGATGAATGGTTGGATAGATAGATAGATAGAAAAATAGAGTAGATAAAGATGATAGATAGATAGATAGATAGATAGATAGATAGATAGATAGATAGATAGATCATCGATAGTGAGATAGATAGATAGAAAGGTAGATAGATAGATAGATAAATATATATGGATGAATAGATATATAGATAGATTGATAGATCGACAGATATAGATGATAGATAGATGATAGATGATAGATAGATAGATAGATAGATGTGGATGGATGGGCTGATGGATGGATAGATTGATGAAAGATAGGTACATAAATAGATAGGTATGGATGATAGATAGATGATAGATGATAGATAGATAAATAGATAGATAGATAGATAGATAGATAGATAGATAGATAGATAGATAGATAGATAGATAGATAGATATATTCATAGATGGGTGGCTGGTTGGCTGGCTGGCTAGATGGATGAATGATAGGTACATAAATAGATAGGTATGGATGATACAATGATAGATGATAGATAGATGATAGAGAGAGAGAGAGATACATAGATATGGATGGATGGATGTATAGATAGATAGATAGATAGATAGATAGATAGATTGATTGATTGATATATGATAGATAGATATGATAGATATGGATGGATGGATAGATAGATGATAAGATAGATAGATCGATAGATATGGATGGATAGATAGATCAATAGATCGATAGATCGATAGATCGATAGATATAGATGATAGATGATACATGATAGATAGATAGATAGATAGATAGATAGATAGATAGATAGATAGATATGATGGATGGATGGATGGATGGATAGATAGATGATAGATGGATGGATAGATAGATGATAAGATAGATAGATAGACAGACAGATAGATAGATAGATATGGATGGATAGATAGATAGATAGATAGATGTGGATGGATGGGCTGATGGATGGATAGATGGATGAAAGATAGGTACATAAATAGATAGGTATGGATGATACAATGATAGATGATAGATAGATGATAGAGAGAGAGAGAGAAAGATACATAGATATGGATGGATGGATAGATTGATTGATTGATTGATTGATATATGATAGATAGATAGATATGGATGGATGGATAGATAGATGATAAGATAGATAGA
This sequence comes from Arizona elegans, assembly GCA_022577455.1. Lineage (NCBI taxonomy): Eukaryota > Metazoa > Chordata > Lepidosauria > Squamata > Colubridae > Arizona > Arizona elegans. Next base: position 11,887,509 of record JAKOOJ010000019.1, on the reverse strand, counting down.
TCGATAGACAGATAGATAACTAGATATGGATGGATAGATTGGTCAATAGATAGATAGATCGATAGATAGATAGATATAGATGATAGATGATACATGATAGATAGATAGATATGATGGATGGATGGATGGATGGATAGATAGATGATAGATGGATGGATGGATGGATAGATAGATAGATGATAAGATAGATAGATAGACAGACAGATAGATAGCTAGATATGGATGGATAGATTGATCAATAGATAGATAGATCGATAGATAGATAGATATAGATGATAGATGATACATGATAGATAGATAGATATGATGGATGGATGGATGGATAGATAGATGATAGATGGATGGATGGATAGATAGATAGATAGATAGATAATAGATGGATGGATGGATGGATAAATAGATATGGATGAATAGATAGAAAGATAGATAGATAGATAGATAGATAGATAGATAGATAGATAGATAGATAGATAGATAGATATGGATGGATGGACTGATGGATGCATAGATGGATGAATGATAGGTACATAAATAGATAGGTATGGATGATAGATAGATATAGATATAGATAGATAGAGATGATAGATAGATAGATAGATAGATAGATAGATAGATAGATAGATAGAGAGAGAGATGATAGATGGATGGATGTATAGATAGATAGATAGATAGATAGATAGATAGATAGATCATCGATAGATAGATAGATAGAAAGATAGATAGATAGATAGATAGATATATTCATAGATGGTGGGCTGGC
>JAKOOJ010000019.1:11876749-11881749 GCA_022577455.1 Arizona elegans | reverse complement strand
AGGTACATAAATAGATAGGTATGGATGATAGATAGATGATAGATAGATAGATAGATAGATAGATAGATAGATAGATAGATAGATATATTCATAGATGGGTGGCTGGCTGGCTGGCTGGCTAGATGGATGAATGATAGGTACATAAATAGATAGGTATGGATGATACAATGATAGATGATAGATAGATGATAGAGAGAGAGAGAGAGATACATAGATATGGATGGATGGATAGATAGATAGATAGATAGATAGATAGATAGATAGATATGGATGGATGGACTGATGGATGCATAGATGGATGAATGATAGGTACATAAATAGATAGGTATGGATGATAGATAGATATAGATATAGATAGATAGAGATGATAGATAGATAGATAGATAGATAGATAGAGAGAGAGATGATAGATGGATGGATGGATAGATAGATGATAAGATAGATAGATAGATAGATAGATAGATAGATAGATAGATAGGTTGGTTGATAGATATATGATAGATAGATATGAATGGATGGATGGATAGATTGATGAATGAAAGGTACATAAATAGATATGGATGATAGATAGATAGATGATAGATGGATGGATGAATGGATAGATAAATAGATATGGATGACTAGATAGATAGATAGATAGATAGATAGATAGATAGATAGATAGATATGATTGGATGGACTGATGGATGGATAGATCGATGAATGATAGGTACATAAATAGATAGGTATGGATGATACAATGATAGATGATAGATAGATGAAAGAGAGAGAGAGAGAAAGATACATAGATATGGATGGATGGATGGTTGGATAGATAGATAGATAGAAAAATAGAGTAGATAAAGATTAGATAGATAGATAGATAGATAGATAGATAGATAGATAGATAGATCATCGATAGACAGACAGATAGATAGATAGATAGATAGATAGATAGATAGATAGATAGATATATTCATAGATGGCGGGCTGGCTTGCTGGCTGGCTAGATGGATGAATGATAGGTACATAAATAGATAGGTATGGATTATACAATGATAGATGATAGATAGATGATAGATAGATAGAGAGAGAGAGATACATAGATATGGATGGATGGATGGATGGATAAATAGATATGGATGAATAGATAGATAAATAGATAGATAGATAGATAAAGTTGATAGATATATAGATGGATCATCGATCGATCGATCGATCGATATAGATGATAGATAGATAGATAGATAGATAGATAGATAGATAGATAGATAGATAGATAGATATGATTGGATGGAATGATGGATGGATAGATCCATGAATGATAGGTACATAAATAGATAGGTATGGATGATAAAATGATAGATTATAGATTATAGATAGATAGATGGAGAGATAGTGAGACATACATAGATATGGATGGATGAATGGTTAGATAGATAGATAGAAAAATAGAGTAGATAAAGATGATAGATAGATAGATAGATAGATAGATAGATAGATCATCGATAGTGAGATAGATAGATAGAAAGGTAGATAGATAGATAGATAAATAGATATGGATGAATAGATATATAGATAGATTGATAGATCGACAGATATAGATGATATATAGATGATAGATAGATAGATAGATAGATAGATAGATAGATAGATAGATAGATGTGGATGGATGGGCTGATGGATGGATAGATGGATGAAAGATAGGTACATAAATAGATAGGTATGGATGATAGATAGATGATAGATAGATAGATAGATAGATAGATAGATAGATAGATAGATAGATATATTCATAGATGGGTGGCTGGCTGGCTGGCTGGCTAGATGGATGAATGATAGGTACATAAATAGATAGGTATGGATGATACAATGATAGATGATAGATAGATGATAGAGAGAGAGAGAGAGATACATAGATATGGATGGATGGATGGATAGATAGATAGATAGATAGATAGATAGATAGATAGATAGATTGATTGATATATGATAGATAGATAGATATGGATGGATGGATAGATAGATGATAAGATAGATAGATCAATAGACAGATAGATAGATAGATATGGATGGATAGATAGATAAATAGATAGATCGATCGATCGATAGATATAGATGATACATGATGCATGATAGATAGATAGATAGATAGATAGATAGATAGATAGATAGATAGATAGATATGATGGATGGATGGATGGATGGATAGATAGATGATAGATGGATGGATGGATGGATAGATAGATGATAAGATAGATAGATAGATAGATAGATAGATAGATAGATAGATAGATATGGATGGATAGATAGATAGATAGATAGATAGATAGATAGATAGATAATAGATGGATGGATGGATAAATAGATATGGATGAATTGATAGATAGATAGATAGATAGATAGATAGATAGATAGATAGATAGATAAAGATGATAGATAGATAGATAGATAGATAGATAGATAGATAGATAGAGATGGATGGATGGACTGATGGATGCATAGATGGATGAATGATAGGTACATAAATAGATAGGTATGGATGATAGATAGATAGAGATGATAGATAGAGATGATAGATAGATAGATAGATAGATAGATAGATAGATAGATAGATGGATGGATAGATGATAGATGGATGGATGGATAGATAGATTATAAGATAGATAGATAGATAGATAGATAGATAGATAGATAGATAGATAGATAGGTTGGTTGGTTGGTTGATAGATATATGATAGATAGATATGAATGGATGGATGGATAGATTGATGAATGAAAGGTACATAAATAGATATGGATGATCGATAGATAGATGATAGATGGATGGATGAATGGATAGATAAATAGATATGGATGAATAGATAGATAGATAGATAGATAGATAGATAGATAGATAGATAGATAGATTGATATGATTGGATGGACTGATGGATGGATAGATCGATGAATGATAGGTACATAAATAGATAGGTATGGATGATACAATGATAGATGACAGATTATAGATAGATAGATGGAGAGAGAGAGAGAGAGACATACATAGATATGGATGGATGGATGGTTGGATAGATAGATAGATAGATAGATAGATAGATAGATAGATAGATAGACAGAAAAATAGAGTAGATAAAAATGATAGATAGATAGATAGATAGATAGATAGATAGATAGATAGATAGATAGATAGATAGATAGATATATTCATAGATGGCTGGCTGGCTGGCTGGCTAGATGGATGACTGATAGGTACATAAATAGATAGGGATGGATGATACAATGATAGATGATAGAGAGATAGAGAGATAGAGAGAGAGATAGAGAGAGAGAGATACATAGATATGGATGGATGGATGGATAGATTGATGAATGAAAGGTACATAAATAGATATGGATGATAGATAGATAGATGATGGATGGATGAATGGATAGATAAATAGATATGGATGAATAGATAGATAGATAGATAGATAGATAGATAGATAGATATGATTGGATGGACTGATGGATGGATAGATCGATGAATGATAGGTACATAAATAGATAGGTATGGATGATACAATGATAGATGACAGATTATAGATAGAGAGATGGAGAGAGAGAGAGAGAGACATACATAGATATGGATGGATGGATGGTTGGATAGATAGATAGATAGATAGAAAAATAGAGTAGATAAAGATTAGATAGATAGATAGCTAGCTAGCTAGCTAGATAGATAGATAGATAGATAGATAGATAGATAGATAGATAGATAGATAGATAGATAGATAGATAGATATATTCATAGATGGCGGGCTGGCTGGCTGGCTGGCTAGATGGATGAATGATAGGTACATAAATAGATAGGTATGGATGATACAATGATAGATGATAGATAGATGATAGAGAGAGAGAGAGAGATACATAGATATGGATGGATGGATGGATAAATAGATATGGATGAATAGATAGATAGATAAATAGATAGATAGATAGATAAAGTTGATAGAAATATAGATGGATCATCGATCGATCGATCGATCGATATAGATGATAGATAGATAGATAGATAGATAGATAAATAGATAAGATTGGATGGACTGATGGATGGATAGATCGATGAATGATAGGTACATAAATAGATAGGTATGGATGATACAATGATAGATTATAGATTATAGATAGATAGATGGAGAGAGAGAGACATACATAGATATGGATGGATGAATGGTTGGATAGATAGATAGATAGAAAAATAGAGTAGATAAAGATGATAGATAGATAGATAGATAGATAGATAGATAGATAGATAGATCATCGATAGTGAGATAGATAGATAGAAAGATAGATAGATAGATAGATATATATATAGATAGATAGATAGATAGATATAAGATGGATGGATGGATGGATGGACAGACAGACAGATAGATATTTAGATAGATAGATAGATAGATAGATAGATAGATGTGGATGGATGGGCTGATGGATGGATAGATGGATGAATGATAGGTACATAAATAGATAGGTATGGATGATAGATAGATGATAGATGATTGATAGATGGATGGATGAATGGATGGATAGATAGATAGATAGATAGATAGATAGATAGATAGATAGATAGATAGATAGATTCATAGATGGGTGGCTGGCTGGCTGGCTGGCTAGATGGGTGAATGATAGGTACATAAATAGATAGGTATGGATGATACAATGATAGATGATAGATAGATGATAGAGAGAGAGAGAGAGAGAGATACATAGATATGGATGCATGGATAGATAGATAGATAGATAGATAGATAGATAGATAGATAGATAGATAGATGTGGATGGATGGGCTGATGGATGGATAGATGGATGAATGATAGGTATATAAATAGATAGGTATGGATGATAGATAGATGATAGATAGATAGATAGATAGATAGATAGATAGATAGATAGATAGATGATAGATGGATGGATGGATAGATAGATTATAAGATAGATAGATAGATAGATAGATAGATAGATAGATAGATAGATAGATAGAT
>JAKOOJ010000019.1:11834249-11854249 GCA_022577455.1 Arizona elegans | reverse complement strand
GGATGAATGATAGGTACATAAATAGATAGGTATGGATGATAGATAGATATAGATGATAGATAGATAGAGATGATAGATAGATAGATAGATAGATAGATAGATAGATAGATAGATAGATGATAGATGGATGGATGGATAGATAGATGATAAGATAGATAGATAGATAGATAGATAGATAGATAGATAGATAGATTGGTTGGTTGGTTGGTTGATAGATATATGATAGATAGATATGAATGGATGGATGGATAGATTGATGAATGAAAGGTACATAAATAGATATGGATGATAGATAGATAGATAGATAGATAGATAGATAGATAGATAGATAGGTTGGTTGGTTGATAGATATATGATAGATAGATATGAATGGATGGATGGATAGATTGATGAATGAAAGGTACATAAATAGATATGGATGGATAGATAGATGATAAGATAGATAGACAGACAGATAGATAGATAGATATAGATGGATAGATACATAGATAGATAGATAATAGATGGATGGATGGATGGATAAATAGATGATAGATGATAGATAGATGATAGATGATAGATAGATAGATAGATAGATAGAGATGGATGGATGGACTGATGGATGCATAGATGGATGAATGATAGGTACATAAATAGATAGGTATGGATGATAGATAGATATAGATGATAGATAGATAGAGATGAAAGATAGATAGATAGATAGATAGATAGATAGATAGATAGATGATAGATGGATGGATGGATAGATAGATGATAAGATAGATAGATAGATAGATAGATAGATAGATAGATAGATAGATTGGTTGGTTGGTTGATAGAGATATGATAGATAGATATGAATGGATGGATGGATAGATTGATGAATGAAAGGTACATAAATAGATATGGATGATAGATAGATAGATAGATAGATAGATAGATAGATAGATAGATAGATAGGTTGGTTGGTTGGTTGGTTGATAGATATATGATAGATAGATATGAATGGATGGATGGATAGATTGATGAATGAAAGGTACATAAATAGATATGGATGATAGATAGATGATAGATGGATGGATGAATGGATAGATAGATAGATAGATAGATAGATAGATAGATAGATATGATTGGATGGACTGATGGATGGATAGATCGATGAATGATTGATACATAAATAGATAGGTATGGATGATACAATGATAGATGACAGATTATAGATAGATAGATGGAGAGAGAGAGAGAGACATACATAGATATGGATGGATGGATGGTTGAATAAATAGATAGATAGATAGAAAAAAAGAGTAGATAAAAATGATAGATAGATAGATAGATAGATAGATAGATAGATAGATAGATAGATATATTCATAGATGGCTGGCTGGCTGGCTGGCTAGATGGATGACTGATAGGTACATAAATAGATAGGTATGGATGATACAATGATAGATGATAGATAGATAGAGAGAGAGATAGAGAGAGAGAGATACATAGATATGGATGGATGGATGGATAGATAGATAGATAGAAAAATAGAGTAGATAAAGATGATAGATAGATAGATAGATAGATCATCAATAGATAGATAGATAGATAGATAGATAGATAGATAGATAGATAGATAGATATGATGGATGGATGGATGGATGGATGGATAGATAGATGATAGATGGATGGATAGATAGATGATAAGATAGATAGATAGACATTCAGATAGATAGATAGATATGGATGGATAGATAGATAGATAGATAGATAGATAGATAGATGTGGATGGATGGGCTGATGGATGGATAGATGGATGAAAGATAGGTACATAAATAGATAGGTATGGATGATACAATGATAGATGATAGATAGATGATAGAGAGAGAGAGAGAAAGATACATAGATATGGATGGATGGATAGATTGATTGATTGATTGATTGATTGATTGATATATGATAGATAGATAGATATGGATGGATGGATAGATAGATGATAAGATAGATAGACAGACAGATAGATAGATAGATATAGATGGATAGATACATAGATAGATAGATAATAGATGGATGGATGGATGGATAAATAGATGATAGATGATAGATAGATGATAGATGATAGATAGATAGATAGATAGATAGAGATGGATGGATGGACTGATGGATGCATAGATGGATGAATGATAGGTACATAAATAGATAGGTATGGATGATAGATAGATATAGATGATAGATAGATAGAGATGATAGATAGATAGATAGATAGATAGATAGATAGATAGATAGATAGATGATAGATGGATGGATGGATAGATAGATGATAAGATAGATAGATAGATAGATAGATAGATAGATAGATAGATAGATAGATTGGTTGGTTGGTTGGTTGGTTGATAGATATATGATAGATAGATATGAATGGATGGATGGATAGATTGATGAATGAAAGGTACATAAATAGATATGGATGATAGATAGATAGATAGATAGATAGGTTGGTTGGTTGATAGATATATGATAGATAGATATGAATGGATGGATGGATAGATTGATGAATGAAAGGTACATAAATAGATATGGATGGATAGATAGATGATAAGATAGATAGACAGACAGATAGATAGATAGATATAGATGGATAGATACATAGATAGATAGATAATAGATGGATGGATGGATGATAGATAGATGATAGATGATAGATAGATAAATAGATAGATAGATAGATAGATAGATAGATAGATAGATATATTCATAGATGGGTGGCTGGTTGGCTGGCTGGCTAGATGGATGAATGATAGGTACATAAATAGATAGGTATGGATGATACAATGATAGATGATAGATAGATGATAGAGAGAGAGAGAGAGAGATACATAGATATTGATGGATGGATGTATAGATAGATAGATAGATAGATAGATTGATTGATTGATTGATTGATATATGATAGATAGATATGATAGATAGAGATGATAGATAGATAGATAGATAGATAGATAGATAGATAGATAGATGATAGATGGATGGATGGATAGATAGATGATAAGATAGATAGATAGATAGATAGATAGATAGATAGATAGATAGATAGATAGGTTGGTTGGTTGGTTGGTTGGTTGATAGATATATGATAGATAGATATGAATGGATGGATGGATAGATTGATGAATGAAAGGTACATAAATAGATATGGATGATAGATAGATAGATAGATAGATAGATAGATAGATAGATAGATAGATAGGTTGGTTGGTTGATAGATATATGATAGATAGATATGAATGGATGGATGGATAGATTGATGAATGAAAGGTACATAAATAGATATGGATGGATAGATAGATGATAAGATAGATAGACAGACAGATAGATAGATAGATATAGATGGATAGATACATAGATAGATAGATAATAGATGGATGGATGGATGGATAAATTGATGATAGATGATAGATAGATGATAGATGATAGATAGATAGATAGATAGATAGATAGATAGATAGATAGAGATGGATGGATGGACTGATGGATGCATAGATGGATGAATGATAGGTACATAAATAGATAGGTATGGATGATAGATAGATATAGATGATAGATAGATAGAGATGATAGATAGATAGATAGATAGATAGATAGATAGATAGATAGATGATAGATGGATGGATGGATAGATAGTTGATAAGATAGATAGATAGATAGATAGATAGATAGATAGATAGATAGATTGGTTGGTTGGTTGGTTGGTTGATAGATATATGATAGATAGATATGAATGGATGGATGGATAGATTGATGAATGAAAGGTACATAAATAGATATGGATGATAGATAGATAGATAGATAGATAGATAGATAGATAGATAGATAGATAGGTTGGTTGGTTGATAGATATATGATAGATAGATATGAATGGATGGATGGATAGATTGATGAATGAAAGGTACATAAATAGATATGGATGATAGATAGATGATAGATGGATGGATGAATGGATAGATAGATAGATAGATAGATAGATAGATAGATAGATAGATATGATGGATGGATGGATGGATGGATAGATAGATGATAGATGGATGGATGGATGGATAGATAGATGATAAGATAGATAGACAGACAGATAGATAGATAGATATAGATGGATAGATACATAGATAGATAGATAATAGATGGATGGATGGATGGATAAATAGATGATAGATGATAGATAGATGATAGATGATAGATAGATAGATAGATAGATAGATAGATAGATAGAGATGGATGGATGGACTGATGGATGCATAGATGGATGAATGATAGGTACATAAATAGATAGGTATGGATGATAGATAGATATAGATGATAGATAGATAGAGATGATAGATAGATAGATAGATAGATAGATAGATAGATAGATAGATAGATGATAGATGGATGGATGGATAGATAGTTGATAAGATAGATAGATAGATAGATAGATAGATAGATAGATAGATAGATAGATATATTCATAGATGGGTGGCTGGCTGGCTGGCTGGCTAGATGGATGAATGATAGGTACATAAATAGATAGGTATGGATGATACAATGATAGAAGATAGATAGATGATAGAGAGAGAGAGAGATACATAGATATGGATGGATGGATGGATAGATAGATAGATTGATTGATTGATTGATTGATTGATTGATATATGATAGATAGATATGGATGGATGGATAGATAGATGATAAGATAGATAGATTGATAGACAGATAGATAGCTAGATATGGATGGATAGATTGATCAATAGATAGATAGATCGATAGATAGATAGATATAGATGATAGATGATACATGATAGATAGATAGATAGATAGATAGATAGATAGATAGATATGATGGATGGATGGATGGATGGATGGATAGATAGATGATAGATGGATGGATGGATGGATAGATAGATGATAAGATAGATAGATAGACAGACAGATAGATAGATAGATAGATATGGATGGATAGATAGATAGATAGATAGATAATAGATGGATGGATGGATGGATAAATAGATATGGATGAATAGATAGATAGATAGATAGATAGATAGATAGATAGATAGATAGATCATCGATAGTGAGATAGATAGATAGAAAGGTAGATAGATAGATACATAAATAGATATGGATGAATAGATATATAGATAGATTGATAGATCGACAGATATAGATGATAGATAGATAGATAGATGTGGATGGATGGGCTGATTGATTGATTGATTGATTGATTGATATATGATAGATAGATAGATATGGATGGATGGATAGATAGATGATAAGATAGATAGATCGACAGATAGATAGCTAGATATGGATGGATAGATAGATCAATAGATAGATAGATCGATAGATAGATAGATGATAGATGATAGATGATAGATGATAGATGATAGATAGATAGATAGATAGATAGATAGATAGATAGATAGATAGATATGATGGATGGATGGATGGATGGATAGATAGATGATAGATAGATAGATTGATTGATTGATTGATTGATTGATTGATTGATTGATTGATATATGATAGATAGATAGATATGGATGGATGGATGGATAGATAGATGATAAGATAGATAGATCGATAGACAGATAGATAGCTAGATATGGATGGATAGATAGATCAATAGATAGATAGATCGATAGATAGATAGATATAGATGATAGATAGATAGATAGATAGATAGATAGATAGATAGATAGATATGATGGATGGATGGATGGATGGATGGATAGATAGATGATAGATGGATGGATGGATAGATAGATAGATAGACAGACAGATAGATAGATAGATATGGATGTATAGATAGATCAATAGATAGATAGATCGATAGATAGATATAGATGATACATGATACATGATAGATAGATAGATAGATAGATAGATAGATAGATAGATAGATAGATAGATATATTCATAGATGGGTGGCTTGCTGGCTGGCTGGCTAGATGGATGAATGATAGGTACATAAATATATAGGTATGGATGATACAATGATAGATGATAGGTAGATGATAGAGAGAGAGAGAGAGATACATAGATATGGATGGATGGATAGATAGATAGATAGATAGATAGATAGATAGATAGATAGATAGATAGATTGATTGATTGATTGATATATGATAGATAGATAGATATGGATGGATGGATAGATAGATGATAAGATAGATAGATCGACAGATAGATAGCTAGATATGGATGGATAGATAGATCAATAGATAGATAGATAGATAGATAGATATAGATGATAGATGATACATGATAGATAGATAGATAGATAGATAGATAGATAGATAGATATGATGGATGGATGGATGGATGGATAGATAGATGATAGATGGATGGATGGATGGATAGATAGATGATAAGATTGATAGATAGACAGACAGATAGATAGATATGGATGGATAGATAGATAGATAGATAGATAGATAGATAGATAGAGATGGATGGATGGACTGATGGATGCATAGATGGATGAATGATAGGTACATAAATAGATAGGTATGGATGATAGATAGATATAGATGATAGATAGATAGAGATGATAGATAGATAGATAGATAGATAGATAGATAGATAGATAGATAGATAGATAGATGATAGATGGATGGATGGATAGATAGATGATAAGATAGATAGATAGATAGATAGATAGATAGATAGATAGATAGATAGATAGGTTGGTTGGTTGGTTGATAGATATATGATAGATAGATATGAATGGATGGATGGATAGATTGATGAATGAAAGGTACATAAATAGACATAGATGATAGATAGATAGATGATAGATGGATAGATCGATAGATAGATATGATTGGATGGACTGATGGATGGATAGATCGATGAATGATAGGTACATAAATAGATAGGTATGGATGATACAATGATAGATGACAGATTATAGATAGATAGATGGAGAGAGAGAGAGAGACATACATAGATATGGATGGATGGATGGTTGGTTGGATAGATAGATAGATAGATAGAAAAATAGAGTAGATAAAAATGATAGATAGATAGATAGATAGATAGATAGATAGATAGATAGATAGATGGATATATTCATAGATGGCTGGCCGGCTGGCTGGCTAGATGGATGACTGATAGGTACATAAATAGATAGGTATGGATGATACAATGATAGATGATAGATAGATAGAGAGATAGAGAGAGAGATAGATAGAGAGAGATACATAGATATGGATGGATGGATGGATAGATAGATAGATAGATAGATAGATAGATAGATAGAAAAATAGAGTAGATAAAGATGATAGATAGATAGATAGATCATCAATAGAGAGATAGATAGATAGATAGATAGATAGATAGATAGATAGATAGATAGATAGATAGATAGATAGATAGATTCATAGATGGCTGGCTGGCCTGCTGGCTGGTTGGCTGGCTAGATGGATGAATGATAGGTATATAAATAGATAGGTATGGATGATAGATAGATAGATGATAGATAGATGATAGATAGGTAGATAGATAAATAGATAATTAAAGTTGATAGATATATAGATGGATCATCGATTGATTGATCGATAGATATAGATGATAGATAGATAGATAGATAGATAGATAGATAGATAGATAGATAGATAGATAGATATGATTGGATGGACTGATGGATGGATAGATCGATGAATGATAGGTACATAAATAGATAGGTATGGATGATACAATGATAGATGATAGATTATAGATAGATAGATGGAGAGAGAGAGAGAGACATACATAGATATGGATGGATGGATGGTTGGATAGATAGATAGGTCATCGATAGAGAGATAGATAGATAGATAGATAGATAGATAGATAGATAGATAGATAAATAGATATGGATGAATAGATATATAGATAGATTGATAGATAGATCGACAGATATAGATGATAGATAGATGATAGATGATAGATAGATAGATAGATAGATAGATAGATAGATAGATAGATAGATAGATGTGAATGGATGGGCTGATGGATGGATAGATGGATGAATGATAGGTACATAAATAGATAGGTATGGATGATAGATAGATGATAGATAGATAGATAGATATATTCATAGATGGCGGGCTGGCTGGCTGGCTGGCTAGATGGATGAATGATAGGTACATAAATAGATAGGTATGGATGATACAATGATAGATGATAGATAGATGATAGATAGAGAGAGAGAGAGAGAGATACATAGATATGGATGGATGGATGGATGGATAAATAGATATGGATGAATAGATAGATAGATAAATCGATAGATAGATAGATAAACTTGATAGATATATAGATGGATCATCGATCGATCGATTGATAGATATAGATGATAGATAGATAGATAGATAGATAGATAGATAGATAGATAGATAGATAGATGTGGATGGATGGGCTGATTGATTGATTGATTGATTGATTGATTGATTGATATATGATAGATAGATAGATATGGATGGATGGATAGATAGATGATAAGATAGATAGATCGACAGATAGATAGCTAGATATGGATGGATAGATAGATCAATAGATAGATAGATCGATAGATAGATAGATATAGATGATAGATGATAGATGATAGATGATAGATGATAGATAGATAGATAGATAGATAGATAGATAGATAGATAGATAGATATGATGGATGGATGGATGGATAGATAGATGATAGATAGATAGATAGATTGATTGATTGATTGATTGATTGATTGATTGATTGATATATGATAGATAGATAGATATGGATGGATGGATGGATAGATAGATGATAAGATAGATAGATCGATAGACAGATAGATAGCTAGATATGGATGGATAGATAGATCAATAGATAGATAGATCGATAGATAGATAGATATAGATGATAGATAGATAGATAGATAGATAGATAGATAGATAGATAGATATGATGGATGGATGGATGGATGGATGGATAGATAGATGATAGATGGATGGATGGATAGATAGATAGATAGACAGACAGATAGATAGATAGATATGGATGTATAGATAGATCAATAGATAGATAGATCGATAGATAGATAGATATAGATGATACATGATACATGATAGATAGATAGATAGATAGATAGATAGATAGATAGATAGATAGATATATTCATAGATGGGTGGCTTGCTGGCTGGCTGGCTAGATGGATGAATGATAGGTACATAAATATATAGGTATGGATGATACAATGATAGATGATAGGTAGATGATAGAGAGAGAGAGAGAGATACATAGATATGGATGGATGGATAGATAGATAGATAGATAGATAGATAGATAGATAGATAGATAGATAGATAGATTGATTGATTGATATATGATAGATAGATAGATATGGATGGATGGATAGATAGATGATAAGATAGATAGATCGACAGATAGATAGCTAGATATGGATGGATAGATAGATCAATAGATAGATAGATAGATAGATAGATATAGATGATAGATGATACATGATAGATAGATAGATAGATAGATAGATAGATAGATATGATGGATGGATGGATGGATGGATAGATAGATGATAGATGGATGGATGGATGGATAGATAGATGATAAGATTGATAGATAGACAGACAGATAGATAGATATGGATGGATAGATACATAGATAGATAGATAATAGATGGATGGATGGATGGATAAATAGATATAGATGATAGATAGATGATAGATGATAGATAGATAGATAGATAGATAGATAGATAGATAGATAGAGATGGATGGATGGACTGATGGATGCATAGATGGATGAATGATAGGTACATAAATAGATAGGTATGGATGATAGATAGATATAGATGATAGATAGATAGAGATGATAGATAGATAGATAGATAGATAGATAGATAGATAGATAGATAGATAGATGGATAGATGATAGATGGATGGATGGATAGATAGATGATAAGATAGATAGATAGATAGATAGATAGATAGATAGATAGGTTGGTTGGTTGGTTGATAGATATATGATAGATAGATATGAATGGATGGATGGATAGATTGATGAATGAAAGGTACATAAATAGACATAGATGATAGATAGATAGATGATAGATGGATAGATCGATAGATAGATATGATTGGATGGACTGATGGATGGATAGATCGATGAATGATAGGTACATAAATAGATAGGTATGGATGATACAATGATAGATGACAGATTATAGATAGATAGATGGAGAGAGAGAGAGAGACATACATAGATATGGATGGATGGATGGTTGGTTGGATAGATAGATAGATAGATAGAAAAATAGAGTAGATAAAAATGATAGATAGATAGATAGATAGATAGATAGATAGATAGATAGATAGATAGATGGATATATTCATAGATGGCTGGCCGGCTGGCTGGCTAGATGGATGACTGATAGGTACATAAATAGATAGGTATGGATGATACAATGATAGATGATAGATAGATAGAGAGATAGAGAGAGAGATAGATAGAGAGAGATACATAGATATGGATGGATGGATGGATAGATAGATAGATAGATAGATAGATAGATAGATAGATAGAAAAATAGAGTAGATAAAGATGATAGATAGATAGATAGATCATCAATAGAGAGATAGATAGATAGATAGATAGATAGATAGATAGATAGATAGATAGATAGATAGATAGATAGATTCATAGATGGCTGGCTGGCCTGCTGGCTGGTTGGCTGGCTAGATGGATGAATGATAGGTATATAAATAGATAGGTATGGATGATAGATAGATAGATGATAGATAGATGATAGATAGGTAGATAGATAAATAGATAATTAAAGTTGATAGATATATAGATGGATCATCGATTGATTGATCGATAGATATATATGATAGATAGATAGATAGATAGATAGATAGATAGATAGATAGATAGATAGATAGATATGATTGGATGGACTGATGGATGGATAGATCGATGAATGATAGGTACATAAATAGATAGGTATGGATGATACAATGATAGATGATAGATTATAGATAGATAGATGGAGAGAGAGAGAGAGACATACATAGATATGGATGGATGGATGGTTGGATAGATAGATAGGTCATCGATAGATAGATAGGTAGATAGATAGATAGATAGATAGATAAATAGATATGGATGAATAGATATATAGATAGATTGATAGATAGATCGACAGATATAGATGATAGATAGATGATAGATGATAGATAGATAGATAGATAGATAGATAGATAGATAGATAGATAGATAGATAGATAGATGTGAATGGATGGGCTGATGGATGGATAGATGGATGAATGATAGGTACATAAATAGATAGGTATGGATGATAGATAGATGATAGATAGATAGATAGATATATTCATAGATGGCGGGCTGGCTGGCTGGCTGGCTAGATGGATGAATGATAGGTACATAAATAGATAGGTATGGATGATACAATGATAGATGATAGATAGATGATAGATAGAGAGAGAGAGAGAGAGATACATAGATATGGATGGATGGATGGATGGATGGATAAATAGATATGGATGAATAGATAGATAGATAAATCGATAGATAGATAGATAAACTTGATAGATATATAGATGGATCATCGATCGATCGATTGATAGATATAGATGATAGATAGATAGATAGATAGATAGATAGATAGATAGATAGATAGATAGATATGATTGGATGGACTGATGGATGGATAGATCGATGAATGATAGGTACATAAATAGATAGGTATGGATGATACAATGATAGATTATAGATTATAGATAGATAGACGGAGAGAGAGAGAGACATACATAGATATGGATGGATGAATGGTTGGATAGATAGATAGATAGAAAAATAGAGTATTTAAAGATGATAGATAGATAGATAGATAGGTCATCGATAGAGAGATAGATAGATAGATAGATAGATAGATAGATAGATAGATCGACAGATATAGATGATAGATAGATGATAGATGATAGATAGATAGATAGATAGATAGATAGATAGATAGATAGATAGATAGATATATTCATAGATGGGTGGCTGGCTGGCTGGCTGGCTAGATGGATGAATGATAGGTACATAAATATATAGGTATGGCTGATACAATGATAGATGATAGATAGATGATAGAGAGAGAGAGAGAGAGAGATACATAGATATGGATGGATGGATAGATAGATAGATAGATAGATAGATAGATAGATAGATTGATTGATTGATTGATTGATTGATTGATATATGATAGATAGATAGATATGGATGGATGAATAGATAGATGATAAGATAGATAGATCGATAGACAGATAGATAGCTAGATATGATTGGATAGATAGATCAATAGATAGATAGATCGATAGATAGATAGATATAGATGATAGATAGATAGATAGATAGATAGATAGATAGATAGATAGATAGATAGATAGATATGATGGATGGATGGATGGATGGATAGATAGATGATAGATGGATGGATGGATGGATAGGTAGATGATAAGATAGATATATAGACAGACAGATAGATAGATAGATATGGATGGATAGATACATAGATAGATAGATAATAGATGGATGGATGGATGGATAAATAGATATAGATGATAGATAGATGATAGATGATAGATAGATAGATAGATAGATAGATAGATAGATGATAGATGGATGGATGGATAGATAGATGATAAGATAGATAGATAGATAGATAGATAGGTTGGTTGGTTGATAGATATATGATAGATAGATATGAATGGATGGATGGATAGATTGATGAATGAAAGGTACATAAAAAGATATGGATGATAGATAGATAGATGATAGATGGATGGATGAATGGATAGATAAATAGATATGGATGAATAGATAGATAGATAGATAGATAGATAGATAGATAGATAGATAGATAGATAGATAGATATGATTGGATGGACTGATGGATGGATACATCGATGAATGATAGGTACCTAAATTGATAGGTATGGATAATACAATGATAGATGACAGATTATAGATAGATAGATGGAGAGAGAGAGAGAGACATACATAGATATGGATGGATGGATGGTTGGATAGATAGATAGATAGAAAAATAGAGAAGATAAAAATGATAGATAGATAGATAGATAGATTGATAGATAGATAGATAGATAGATAGATAGATATATTCATAGATGGCTGGCTGGCTGGCTGGCTAGATGGATGACTGATACGTACATAAATAGATAGGTATGGATGATACAATGATAGATGATAGATAGATAGAGAGAGAGAGAGAGAGAGAGAGATACATAGATATGGATGGATGGATAGATAGATAGATAGATAGATAGATAGATAGATAGATAGATTCATTGATGGCTGGCTGGCCTGCTGGCTGGTTGGCTGGCTAGATGGATGATAGGTATGGATGATAGATAGATAGATGATAGATAGGTAGATAGATAAATCGATAGATAAAGTTGATAGATATATAGATGGATCATCGATTGATTGATCGATAGATATAGATGATAGATAGATAGATAGATAGATAGATAGATAGATAGATAGATAGATTGATAGATATGATTGGATGGACTGATGGATGGATAGATCGATGAATGATAGGTACATAAATAGATAGGTATGGATGATACAATGATAGATGATAGATTATAGATAGATAGATGGAGAGAGAGAGAGAGACATACATAGATATGGATGGATGGATGGTTGGATAGATAGATAGGTCATCGATAGATAGATAGGTAGATAGATAGATAGATAGATAGATAAATAGATATGGATGAATAGATATATAGATAGATTGATAGATAGATCGACAGATATAGATGATAGATAGATGATAGATGATAGATAGATAGATAGATAGATAGATAGATAGATAGATAGATAGATAGATATAGTCATGGATGGCTGGCTGGCTGGCTGGCTAGATGGATGACTGATAGGTACATAAATAGATAGGTATGGATGATACAATGATAGATGATAGAGAGATAGAGAGATAGAGAGAGATAGAGAGAGAGAAATACATAGATATGGATGGATGGATGGATAGATAGATAGAAAAATAGAGTAGATAAAGATGATAGATAGATAGATAGATCATCAAGAGAGAGAGAGAGAGAGAGAGAGAGAGAGAGAGAGAGAGAGAGAGAGAGAGAGAGAGAGAGAGAGAGAGAGAGAGAGAGAGAGAGAGAGATTCATAGATGGCTGGCTGGCCTGCTGGCTGGTTGGCTGGCTAGATGGATGAATGATAGGTACATAAATAGATAGGTATGGATGATAGATAGATAGATGATAGATGATGATAGATAGGTAGATAGATAAATAGATAGATAAAGTTGATAGATATATATATGGATCATCGATCGATCGATTGATAGATATAGATGATAGATAGATAGATAGATAGATAGATAGATAGATAGATAGATAGATATGATTGGATGGACTGATGGATGGATAGATCGATGAATGATAGGTACATAAATATATAGATATGGATGATACAATGATAGATTATAGATTATAGATAGATAGACGGAGAGAGAGAGAGACATACATAAATATGGATGGATGAATGGTTGGATAGATAGATAGATAGAAAAATAGAGTAGATAAAGATGATAGATAGATAGATAGATAGATAGGTCATCTATAGAGAGATAGATAGATAGAGAGATAGATAGATAGATAGATAGATTGATAGATAGATCGACAGATATAGATGATAGATAGATGATAGATGATAGATAAATAGATAGATAGATAGATAGATTGATTGATGTGGATGGATGGGCTGGCTGGCTGGCTAGATGGATGAATGATAGGTACATAAATAGATAGGTATGGATGATACAATGATAGATGATAGATGAGAGAGAGAGAGAGATACATAGATATGGATGGATGGATAGATTGATTGATTGATCGATTGATTGATTGATATATGATAGATAGCTAGATATGGATGGATGGATAGATAGATGATAAGATAGATAGATCGATAGACAGATAGATAGCTAGATATGGATGGATAGATTGATCAATAGATAGATAGATCGATAGATAGATAGATATAGATGATAGATAGATAGATAGATAGAAAGATAGATCATCGATAGTGAGATAGAAAGATAGAAAGGTAGATAGATAGATAAATAGATATGGATGAATAGATATATAGATAGATTGATAGATCGACAGATAGAGATGATAGATAGATGATAGATGATAGATAGATAGATAGATGTGGATGGATGGGCTGATGGATGGATAGATGGATGAAAGATAGGTACATAAATAGATAGGTATGGATGATAGATAGATAGATAGATAGATAGATAGATAGATAGATAGATAGATAGATATGGATGAATAGATATATAGATAGATTGATAGATAGATCGACAGATATAGATGATAGATAGATGATAGATGATAGATAGATAGATAGATAGATAGATAGATAGATAGATAGATAGATTGATGTGGATGGATGGGCTGATGGATGGATAGATGGATGAATGATAGGTACATAAATAGATAGGTATGGATGATAGATAGATGATAGATAGATAGATAGATATATTCATAGATGGCGGGCTGGCTGGCTGGCTGGCTAGATGGATGAATGATAGGTACATAAATAGATAGGTATGGATGATACAATGATAGATGATAGATAGATGATAGATAGATAGAGAGAGAGAGAGATACATAGATATGGATGGATGGATGGATGGATAAATAGATATGGATGAATAGATAGATAGATAAATAGATAGATAGATAGATAAAGTTGATAGATATATAGATGGATCATCGATCGATCGATTGATAGATATAGATGATAGATAGATAGATAGATAGATAGATAGATAGATAGATAGATATGATTGGATGGACTGATGGATGGATAGATCGATGAATGATAGGTACATAAATAGATAGGTATGGATGATACAATGATAGATTATAGATTATAGATAGATAGACGGAGAGAGAGAGAGACATACATAAATATGGATGGATGAATGGTTGGATAGATAGATAGATAGAAAAATAGAGTAGATAAAGATGATAGATAGATAGATAGATAGATAGATAGATAGATAGATAGATAGATCATCGATAGTGAGATAGATAGGTAGAAAGGTAGATAGATAGATAGATAAATAGATATGGATGAATAGATATATAGATAGATTGATAGATCGACAGATATAGATGATAGATAGATGATAGATGATAGATAGATAGATAGATAGATAGATGTGGATGGATGGGTGGCTGGTTGGCTGGCTGGCTAGATGGATGAATGATAGGTACATAAATAGATAGGTATGGATGATACAATGATAGATGATAGATAGATGATAGAGAGAGAGAGAGAGATACATAGATATGGATGGATGGATGGATAGATAGATAGATAGATAGATAGATTGATTGATTGATTGATTGATATATGATAGATATGATAGATATGGATGGATGGATAGATAGATGATAAGATAGATAGATCGATAGACAGATAGATAGATAGATATGGATGGATAGATAGATCAATAGATAGATAGATCGATAGATCGATAGATATAGATGATAGATGATACATGATAGATAGATAGATAGATAGATAGATAGATAGATAGATAGATAGATACATAGATAGATATGATGGATGGATGGATGGATGGATAGATAGATGATAGATGGATGGATAGATAGATGATAAGATAGATAGATAGACAGACAGATAGATAGATAGATAGATATGGATGGATAGATAGATAGATAGATAGATAGATTGATAGATGTGGATGGATGGGCTGATGGATGGATAGATGGATGAAAGATAGGTACATAAATAGATAGGTATGGATGATACAATGATAGATGATAGATAGATGATAGAGAGAGAGAGAGAAAGATACATAGATATGGATGGATGGATGGATAGATTGATTGATTGATTGATTGATTGATTGATTGATTGATATATGATAGATAGATAGATATGGATGGATGGATAGATAGATGATAAGATAGATAGATCGATAGACAGATAGATAACTAGATATGGATGGATAGATTGATCAATAGATAGATAGATCGATAGATAGATAGATATAGATGATAGATGATATATGATAGATAGATTGATATGATGGATGGATGGATGGATGGATAGATAGATGATAGATGGATGGATGGATGGATAGATAGATAGATGATAAGATAGATAGATAGACAGACAGATAGATAGCTAGATATGGATGGATAGATTGATCAATAGATAGATAGATCGATAGATAGATAGATATAGATGATAGATGATACATGATAGATAGATAGATATGATGGATGGATGGATGGATAGATAGATGATAGATGGATGGATGGATAGATAGATAGATAGATAGATAGATAGATAGATAGATAATAGATGGATGGATGGATGGATAAATAGATATGGATGAATAGATAGATAGATAGATAGATAGATAGATAGATAGATAGATAGATAGATAGATAGATAGATATGGATGGATGGACTGATGGATGCATAGATGGATGAATGATAGGTACATAAATAGATAGGTATGGATGATAGATAGATAGAGATGATAGATAGATAGAGATGATAGATAGATAGATAGATAGATAGATAGATAGATAGATAGATAGATAGATAGATAGATGGATAGATGATAGATGGATGGATGGATAGATAGATGATAAGATAGATAGATAGATAGATAGATAGATAGATAGATAGATAGGTTGGTTGGTTGATAGATATATGATAGATAGATATGAATGGATGGATGGATAGATTGATGAATGAAAGGTACATAAATAGATATGGATGATAGATAGATAGATGATAGATGGATGGATGAATGGATAGATAAATAGATATGGATGAATAGATAGATAGATAGATAGATAGATAGATAGATAGATAGACAGATAGATAGATATGATTGGATGGACTGATGGATGGATAGATCGATGAATGATAGGTACATAAATAGATAGGTATGGATGATACAATGATAGATGACAGATTATAGATAGATAGATGGAGAGAGAGAGAGAGACATACATAGATATGGATGGATGGATGGTTGGTTGGATAGATAGATAGATAGATAGATAGATAGAAAAATAGAGTAGATAAAGATGATAGATAGATAGATAGATCATCGATAGAGAGATAGATAGATAGATAGATAGATAGATAGATAGATAGATAGATAGATATGGATGAATAGATATATAGATAGATTGATAGATAGATCGACAGATATAGATGATAGATAGATGATAGATGATAGATAGATAGATAGATTGATAGATAGATAGATAGATTGATGTGGATGGATGGGCTGATGGATGGATAGATGGATGAATGATAGGTACATAAATAGATAGGTATGGATGATAGATAGATGATAGATAGATAGATAGATATATTCATAGATGGCGGGCTGGCTGGCTGGCTGGCTAGATGGATGAATGATAGGTACATAAATAGATAGGTATGGATGATACAGTGATAGATGATAGATAGATGATAGAGAGAGAGAGAGACAGAGATACATAGATATGGATGGATGGATGGATGGATAAATAGATATGGATGAATAGATAGATAGATAAATAGATAGATAGATAGATAAAGTTGATAGATATATAGATGGATCATCGATCGATCGATTGATAGATATAGATGATAGATAGATAGATAGATAGATA
Source organism: Arizona elegans (assembly GCA_022577455.1). Taxonomy (NCBI): domain Eukaryota; kingdom Metazoa; phylum Chordata; class Lepidosauria; order Squamata; family Colubridae; genus Arizona; species Arizona elegans. The sequence continues at coordinate 11,835,486 of JAKOOJ010000019.1, read as the reverse complement.
GATAGATAGATAGATAGATAGATAGATAGATAGATATGATTGGATGGACTGATGGATGGATAGATCGATGAATGATAGGTACATAAATAGATAGGTATGGATGATACAATGATAGATTATAGATTATTGATAGATAGACGGAGAGAGAGAGAGACATACATAAATATGGATGGATGAATGGTTGGATAGATAGATAGAAAAATAGAGTAGACAAAGATGATAGATAGATAGATAGATAGATAGATAGATAGATAGATAGATCATCGATAGTGAGATAGATAGATAGAAAGGTAGATAGATAGATAGATAAATAGATATGGATGAATAGATATATAGATAGATTGATAGATCGACAGATATACATGATAGATAGATGATAGATGATAGATAGATAGATAGATAGATGTGGATGGATGGGCTGATGGATGGATAGATGGATGAAAGATAGGTACATAAATAGATAGGTATGGATGATAGATAGATGATAGATGATAGATAGATAGATAGATAGATAGATAGATAGATAGATAGATAGATAGATATATTCATAGATGGGTGGCTGGTTGGCTGGCTGGCTAGATGGATGAATGATAGGTACATAAATAGATAGGTATGGATGATACAATGATAGATGATAGATAGATGATAGAGAGAGAGAGAGAGAGATACATAGATATGGATGGATGGATGGATGGATGGATAGATAGATAGATAGATAGATAGATAGATAGATAGATAGATTGATTGATTGATATATGATAGATAGATATGATAGATATGGATGGATGGATAGATAGATGATAAGATAGATAGATCGATAGACAGATAGATAGATAGATATGGATGGATAGATAGATCAATAGATAGATAGATCGATAGATCGATAGATATAGATGATAGATGAGACATGATAGATAGATAGATAGATAGATAGATAGATAGATAGATAGATAGATATGATGGATGGATGGATGGATGGATGGATAGATAGATGATAGATGGATGGATAGATAGATGATAAGATAGATAGATAGACAGACAGATAGATAGATAGATATGGATGGATAGATAGATAGATAGATAGATGTGGATGGATGGGCTGATGGATGGATAGATGGATGAAAGATAGGTACATAAATAGATAGGTATGGATGATACAATGATAGATGATAGATAGATGATAGAGAGAGAGAGAGAAAGATACATAGATATGGATGGATGGATAGATTGATTGATT
>JAKOOJ010000019.1:11814249-11831749 GCA_022577455.1 Arizona elegans | reverse complement strand
TAGATAGATAGATAGATAGATAGATAGATAGGTTGGTTGGTTGGTTGGTTGATAGATATATGATAGATAGATATGAATGGATGGATGGATAGATTGATGAATGAAAGGTACATAAATAGATATGGATGATAGATAGATAGATAGATAGATAGATAGATAGATAGATAGATAGATAGATAGATAGATAGGTTGGTTGGTTGATAGATATATGATAGATAGATATGAATGGATGGATGGATAGATTGATGAATGAAAGGTACATAAATAGATATGGATGATAGATAGCTGATAGATGGATGGATGAATGGATAGATAGATAGATAGATAGATAGATAGATAGATAGATAGATAGATAGATATGATGGATGGATGGATGGATGGATAGATGATAGATGGATGGATGGATGGATAGATAGATGATAAGATAAATAGACAGACAGATAGATAGATAGATATAGATAAATAGATACATAGATACATAGATAATAGATGGATGGATGGATGGATAAATAGATATGGATGAATAGATAGATAGATAGATAGATAGATAGATAGATAGATAGATATGGATGGATGGACTGATGGATGCATAGATGGATGAATGATAGGTACATAAATAGATAGGTATGGATGATAGGTAGATATAGATGATAGATAGATAGAGATGATAGATAAATAGATAGATAGATAGATAGATAGATAGATAGATAGATAGATAGATAGATGGATAGATGATAGATGGATGGATGGATAGATAGATGATAAGATAGATAGATAGATAGATAGATAGATAGATAGATAGATAGATAGATAGGTTGGTTGATAGATATATGATAGATAGATATGAATGGATGGATGGATAGATTGATGAATGAAAGGTACATAAATAGATATGGATGATAGATAGATAGATAGATGATAGATGGATGGATGAATGGATAGATAAATAGATATGGATGAATAGATAGATAGATAGATAGATAGATAGATAGATAGATAGATAGATAGATAGATATGATTGGATGGACTGATGGATGGATAGATCGATGAATGATAGGTACATAAATAGATAGGTATGGATGATACAATGATAGATGACAGATTATAGATAGATAGATGGAGAGAGAGAGAGAGACATACATAGATATGGATGGATGGATGGTTGGTTGGATAGATAGATAGATAAATAGATAGATAGATAGATAGATAGATAGAAAAATAGAGTAGATAAAGATGATAGATAGATAGATAGATCATCGATAGAGAGAGAGATAGATAGATAGATAGATAGATAGATAGATAGATAGATAGATAGATAGATAGATAGATATGATGGATGGATGGATGGATGGATGGATAGATAGATGATAGATGGATGGATAGATAGATGATAAGATAGATGTGGATGGATGGGCTGATGGATGGATAGATGGATGAAAGATAGGTACATAAATAGATAGGTATGGATGATACAATGATAGATGATAGATAGATGATAGAGAGAGAGAGAGAAAGATACATAGATATGGATGGATGGATAGATAGATAGATTGATTGATTGATTGATTGATATATGATAGATAGATAGATATGGATGGATGGATAGATAGATGATAAGATAGATAGACAGACAGATAGATAGATAGATATAGATGGATAGATACATAGATAGATAGATAATAGATGGATGGATGGATGGATAAATAGATGATAGATGATAGATAGATGATAGATGATAGATAGATAGATAGATAGATAGAGATGGATGGATGGACTGATGGATGCATAGATGGATGAATGATAGGTACATAAATAGATAGGTATGGATGATAGATAGATATAGATGATAGATAGAGATGATAGATAGATAGATAGATAGATAGATAGATAGATAGATAGATGATAGATGGATGGATGGATAGATAGATGATAAGATAGATAGATAGATAGATAGATAGATAGATAGATAGATAGATAGATAGATTGGTTGGTTGGTTGATAGATATATGATAGATAGATATGAATGGATGGATGGATAGATTGATGAATGAAAGGTACATAAATTGATATGGATGATAGATAGATAGATAGATAGATAGATAGATAGATAGATAGATAGATAGGTTGGTTGGTTGATAGATATATGATAGATAGATATGAATGGATGGATGGATAGATTGATGAATGAAAGGTACATAAATAGATATGGATGGATAGATAGATGATAAGATAGATAGACAGACAGATAGATAGATAGATATAGATGGATAGATACATAGATAGATAGATAATAGATGGATGGATGGATGGATAAATAGATGATAGATGATAGATAGATGATAGATGATAGATAGATAGATAGATAGATAGATAGATAGATAGATAGATAGAGATGGATGGATGGACTGATGGATGCATAGATGGATGAATGATAGGTACATAAATAGATAGGTATGGATGATAGATAGATATAGATGATAGATAGATAGAGATGATAGATAGATAGATAGATAGATAGATAGATAGATAGATAGATGATAGATGGATGGATGGATAGATAGATGATAAGATAGATAGATAGATAGATAGATAGATAGATAGATAGATAGATAGATAGATAGGTTGGTTGGTTGGTTGGTTGATAGATATATGATAGATAGATATGAATGGATGGATGGATAGATTGATGAATGAAAGGTACATAAATAGATATGGATGATAGATAGATAGATAGATAGATAGATAGATAGATAGATAGATAGATAGATAGATAGGTTGGTTGGTTGATAGATATATGATAGATAGATATGAATGGATGGATGGATAGATTGATGAATGAAAGGTACATAAATAGATATGGATGATAGATAGCTGATAGATGGATGGATGAATGGATAGATAGATAGATAGATAGATAGATAGATAGATAGATAGATAGATAGATATGATGGATGGATGGATGGATGGATAGATGATAGATGGATGGATGGATGGATAGATAGATGATAAGATAAATAGACAGACAGATAGATAGATAGATATAGATAAATAGATACATAGATACATAGATAATAGATGGATGGATGGATGGATAAATAGATGATAGATGATAGATAGATGATAGATGATAGATAGATAGATAGATAGATAGAGATGGATGGATGGACTGATGGATGCATAGATGGATGAATGATAGGTACATAAATAGATAGGTATGGATGATAGATAGATATAGATGATAGATAGATAGAGATGATAGATAGATAGATAGATAGATAGATAGATAGATGATAGATGGATGGATGGATAGATAGATGATAAGATAGATAGATAGATAGATAGATAGATAGATAGATAGATAGATAGATAGATAGATATATTCATAGATGGCTGGCTGGCTGGCTGGCTAGATGGATGACTGATAGGTACATAAATAGATAGGTATGGATGATACAATGATAGATGATAGATAGATAGATAGAGAGATAGAGAGAGAGAGATACATAGATATGGATGGATGGATGGATGGATAAATAGATATGGATGAATAGATAGATAGATAAATAGATAGATAGATAGATAAAGTTGATAGATATATAGATGGATCATCGATCGATCGATTGATAGATATAGATGATAGATAGATAGATAGATAGATAGATAGATAGATAGATAGATAGATATGATTGGATGGACTGATGGATGGATAGATCGATGAAAGATAGGTACATAAATAGATAGGTATGGATGATACAATGATAGATGATAGATAGATGATAGAGAGAGAGAGAGAAAGATACATAGATATGGATGGATGGATAGATTGATTGATTGATTGATTGATTGATTGATATATGATAGATAGATAGATATGGATGGATGGATAGATAGATGATAATATAGATAGACAGACAGATAGATAGATAGATATAGATGGATAGATACATAGATAGATAGATAATAGATGGATGGATGGATAAATAGATGATAGATGATAGATAGATGATAGATGATAGATAGATAGATAGATAGATAGAGATGGATGGATGGACTGATGGATGCATAGATGGATGAATGATAGCTACATAAATAGATAGGTATGGATGATAGATAGATATAGATGATAGATAGATAGAGATGATAGATAGATAGATAGATAGATAGATAGATAGATAGATAGATGATAGATGGATGGATGGATAGATAGATGATAAGATAGATAGATAGATAGATAGATAGATAGATAGATAGATAGATAGATAGGTTGGTTGGTTGGTTGATAGATATATGATAGATAGATATGAATGGATGGATGGATAGATTGATGAATGAAAGGTACATAAATAGATATGGATGGATAGATAGATGATAAGATAGATAGACAGACAGATAGATAGATAGATATAGATGGATAGATACATAGATAGATAGATAATAGATGGATGGATGGATGGATAAATAGATGATAGATGATAGATAGATGATAGATGATAGATAGATAGATAGATAGATAGATAGATAGATAGATAGAGATGGATGGATGGACTGATGGATGCATAGATGGATGAATGATAGGTACATAAATAGATAGGTATGGATGATAGATAGATATAGATGATAGATAGATAGAGATGATAGATAGATAGATAGATAGATAGATAGATAGATAGATGATAGATGGATGGATGGATAGATAGATGATAAGATAGATAGATAGATAGATAGATAGATAGATAGATAGATAGATAGATAGATTGGTTGGTTGGTTGATAGATATATGATAGATAGATATGAATGGATGGATGGATAGATTGATGAATGAAAGGTACATAAATAGATATGGATGATAGATAGATGATAGATGGATGGATGGATGAATGGATAGATAGATAGATAGATAGATAGATAGATAGATATGATTGGATGGACTGATGGATGGATAGATCGATGAATGATCGATACATAAATAGATAGGTATGGATGATACAATGATAGATGACAGATTATAGATAGATAGATGGAGAGAGAGAGAGAGAGACATACGTAGATATGGATGGATGGATGGTTGGATAGATAGATAGATAGATATAAAAATAGAGTAGATAAAAATGATAGATAGATAGATAGATAGATAGATAGATAGATAGATAGATATATTCATAAATGGCTGGCTGGCTGGCTGGCTAGATGGATGACTGATAGGTACATAAATAGATAGGTATGGATGATACAATGATAGATGATAGATAGATAGAGAGAGAGATAGAGAGAGAGAGATACATAGATATGGATGGATGGATGGATAGATAGATAGATAGATAGAAAAATAGAGTAGATAAAGATGATAGATAGATAGATAGATCATCAATAGATAGATAGATAGATAGATAGATAGATAGATAGATAGATAGATAGATAGATAGATAGATAGATATGATGGATGGATGGATGGATAGATAGATGATAGATGGATGGATAGATAGATGATAAGATAGATAGATAGACAGACAGATAGATAGATAGATATGGATGGATAGATAGATAGATAGATAGATGTGGATGGATGGGCTGATGGATGGATAGATGGATGAAAGATAGGTACATAAATAGATAGGTATGGATGATACAATGATAGATGATAGATAGATGATAGAGAGAGAGAGAGAAAGATACATAGATATGGATGGATGGATAGATTGATTGATTGATTGATTGATTGATTGATTGATATATGATAGATAGATAGATATGGATGGATGGATAGATAGATGATAAGATAGATAGACAGACAGATAGATAGATAGATATAGATGGATAGATACATAGATAGATAGATAATAGATGGATGGATGGATGGATAAATAGATGATAGATGATAGATAGATGATAGATGATAGATAGATAGATAGATAGATAGATAGAGATGGATGGATGGACTGATGGATGCATAGATGGATGAATGATAGGTACATAAATAGATAGGTATGGATGATAGATAGATATAGATGATAGATAGATAGAGATGATAGATAGATAGATAGATAGATAGATAGATAGATAGATAGATGATAGATGGATGGATGGATAGATAGATGATAAGATAGATAGATAGATAGATAGATAGATAGATAGATAGATAGATAGATAGATAGGTTGGTTGGTTGGTTGATAGATATATGATAGATAGATATGAATGGATGGATGGATAGATTGATGAATGAAAGGTACATAAATAGATATGGATGATAGATAGATAGATAGATAGATAGATAGATAGATAGATAGATAGGTTGGTTGGTTGATAGATATATGATAGATAGATATGAATGGATGGATGGATAGATTGATGAATGAAAGGTACATAAATAGATATGGATGGATAGATAGATGATAAGATAGATAGACAGACAGATAGATAGATAGATATAGATGGATAGATACATAGATAGATAGATAATAGATGGATGGATGGATGGATAAATAGATGATAGATGATAGATAGATGATAGATGATAGATAGATAGATAGATAGATAGATAGATAGATAGATAGATAGAGATGGATGGATGGACTGATGGATGCATAGATGGATGAATGATAGGTACATAAATAGATAGGTATGGATGATAGATAGATATAGATGATAGATAGATAGAGATGATAGATAGATAGATAGATAGATAGATAGATAGATAGATAGATAGATGATAGATGGATGGATGGATAGATAGATGATAAGATAGATAGATAGATAGATAGATAGATAGATAGATAGATAGATAGATAGATAGATAGATTGGTTGGTTGGTTGGTTGATAGATATATGATAGATAGATATGAATGGATGGATGGATAGATTGATGAATGAAAGGTACATAAATAGATATGGATGATAGATAGATAGATAGATAGATAGATAGATAGATAGATAGATAGGTTGGTTGGTTGGTTGATAGATATATGATAGATAGATATGAATGGATGGATGGATAGATTGATGAATGAAAGGTACATAAATAGATATGGATGATAGATAGATGATAGATGGATGGATGAATGGATAGATAGATAGATAGATAGATAGATAGATAGATAGATAGATAGATATGATGGATGGATGGATGGATGGATAGATAGATGATAGATGGATGGATGGATGGATAGATAGATGATAAGATAGATAGACAGACAGATAGATAGATAGATATAGATGGATAGATACATAGATAGATAGATAATAGATGGATGGATGGATGGATAAATAGATGATAGATGATAGATAGATGATAGATGATAGATAGATAGATAGATAGATAGAGATGGATGGATGGACTGATGGATGCATAGATGGATGAATGATAGGTACATAAATAGATAGGTATGGATGATAGATAGATATAGATGATAGATAGATAGAGATGATAGATAGATAGATAGATAGATAGATAGATAGATAGATGATAGATGGATGGATGGATAGATAGATGATAAGATAGATAGATAGATAGATAGATAGATAGATAGATAGATAGATAGGTTGGTTGGTTGGTTGATAGAGATATGATAGATAGATATGAATGGATGGATGGATAGATTGATGAATGAAAGGTACATAAATAGATATGGATGATAGATAGATAGATAGATAGATAGATAGATAGATAGATAGATAGATAGATAGGTTGGTTGGTTGGTTGGTTGATAGATATATGATAGATAGATATGAATGGATGGATGGATAGATTGATGAATGAAAGGTACATAAATAGATATGGATGATAGATAGATAGATGATAGATGGATGGATGAATGGATAGATAGATAGATAGATAGATAGATAGATAGATATGATTGGATGGACTGATGGATGGATAGATCGATGAATGATAGATACATAAATAGATAGGTATGGATGATACAATGATAGATGACAGATTATAGATAGATAGATGGAGAGAGAGAGAGAGACATACATAGATATGGATGGATGGATGGTTGGATAGATAGATAGATAGATAGAAAAATAGAGTAGATAAAAATGATAGATAGATAGATAGATAGATAGATAGATAGATAGATAGATATATTCATAGATGGCTGGCTGGCTGGCTAGATGGATGACTGATAGGTACATAAATAGATAGGTATGGATGATACAATGATAGATGATAGATAGATAGAGAGAGAGATAGAGAGAGAGAGATACATAGATATGGATGGATGGATGGATAGATAGATAGATAGAAAAATAGAGTAGATAAAAATGATAGATAGATAGATAGATCATCAATAGATAGATAGATAGATAGATAGATAGATAGATAGATAGATAGATAGATAGATAGATATGATGGATGGATGGATGGATGGATGGATAGATAGATGATAGATGGATGGATAGATAGATGATAAGATAGATAGATAGACAGACAGATAGATAGATAGATATGGATGGATAGATAGATAGATAGATAGATGTGGATGGATGGGCTGATGGATGGATAGATGGATGAAAGATAGGTACATAAATAGATAGGTATGGATGATACAATGATAGATGATAGATAGATGATAGAGAGAGAGAGAGAAAGATACATAGATATGGATGGATGGATAGATTGATTGATTGATTGATTGATTGATTGATATATGATAGATAGATAGATATGGATGGATGGATAGATAGATGATAAGATAGATAGACAGACAGATAGATAGATAGATATAGATGGATAGATACATAGATAGATAGATAATAGATGGATGGATGGATGGATAAATAGATGATAGATGATAGATAGATGATAGATGATAGATAGATAGATAGATAGATAGAGATGGATGGATGGATAGATAGATGATAAGATAGATAGATAGATAGATAGATAGATAGATAGATAGATAGATAGATAGATAGATAGATAGATTGGTTGGTTGGTTGGTTGATAGATATATGATAGATAGATATGAATGGATGGATGGATAGATTGATGAATGAAAGGTACATAAATAGATATGGATGATAGATAGATAGATAGATAGATAGATAGATAGATAGATAGATAGATAGGTTGGTTGGTTGGTTGATAGATATATGATAGATAGATATGAATGGATGGATGGATAGATTGATGAATGAAAGGTACATAAATAGATATGGATGATAGATAGATGATAGATGGATGGATGAATGGATAGATAGATAGATAGATAGATAGATAGATAGATAGATATGATGGATGGATGGATGGATGGATAGATAGATGATAGATGGATGGATGGATGGATAGATAGATGATAAGATAGATAGACAGACAGATAGATAGATAGATATAGATGGATAGATACATAGATAGATAGATAATAGATGGATGGATGGATGGATAAATAGATGATAGATGATAGATAGATGATAGATGATAGATAGATAGATAGATAGATAGAGATGGATGGATGGACTGATGGATGCATAGATGGATGAATGATAGGTACATAAATAGATAGGTATGGATGATAGATAGATATAGATGATAGATAGATAGAGATGATAGATAGATAGATAGATAGATAGATAGATAGATAGATAGATAGATGATAGATGGATGGATGGATAGATAGATGATAAGATAGATAGATAGATAGATAGATAGATAGATAGATAGATAGATAGGTTGGTTGGTTGGTTGATAGAGATATGATAGATAGATATGAATGGATGGATGGATAGATTGATGAATGAAAGGTACATAAATAGATATGGATGATAGATAGATAGATAGATAGATAGATAGATAGATAGATAGATAGGTTGGTTGGTTGGTTGATAGATATATGATAGATAGATATGAATGGATGGATGGATAGATTGATGAATGAAAGGTACATAAATAGATATGGATGATAGATAGATGATAGATGGATGGATGAATGGATAGATAGATAGATAGATAGATAGATAGATAGATAGATAGATATGATTGGATGGACTGATGGATGGATAGATCGATGAATGATTGATACATAAATAGATAGGTATGGATGATACAATGATAGATGACAGATTATAGATAGATAGATGGAGAGAGAGAGAGAGACATACATAGATATGGATGGATGGATGGTTGAATAAATAGATAGATAGATAGAAAAATAGAGTAGATAAAAATGATAGATAGATAGATAGATAGATAGATAGATAGATAGATAGATAGATAGATATATTCATAGATGGCTGGCTGGCTGGCTGGCTAGATGGATGACTGATAGGTACATAAATAGATAGGTATGGATGATACAATGATAGATGATAGATAGATAGAGAGAGAGATAGAGAGAGAGAGATACATAGATATGGATGGATGGATGGATAGATAGATAGATAGAAAAATAGAGTAGATAAAGATGATAGATAGATAGATAGATCATCAATAGATAGATAGATAGATAGATAGATAGATAGATAGATAGATAGATAGATAGATAGATATGATGGATGGATGGATGGATGGATGGATAGATAGATGATAGATGGATGGATAGATAGATGATAAGATAGATAGATAGACATTCAGATAGATAGATAGATATGGATGGATAGATAGATAGATAGATAGATAGATAGATAGATAGATAGATAGATGTGGATGGATGGGCTGATGGATGGATAGATGGATGAAAGATAGGTACATAAATAGATAGGTATGGATGATACAATGATAAGATGATAGATAGATGATAGAGAGAGAGAGAGAAAGATACATAGATATGGATGGATGGATAGATTGATTGATTGATTGATTGATTGATTGATATATGATAGATAGATAGATATGGATGGATGGATAGATAGATGATAAGATAGATAGACAGACAGATAGATAGATAGATATAGATGGATAGATACATAGATAGATAGATAATAGATGGATGGATGGATGGATAAATAGATGATAGATGATAGATAGATGATAGATGATAGATAGATAGATAGATAGATAGAGATGGATGGATGGACTGATGGATGCATAGATGGATGAAAGATAGGTACATAAATAGATAGGTATGGATGATAGATAGATATAGATGATAGATAGATAGAGATGATAGATAGATAGATAGATAGATAGATAGATAGATAGATAGATAGATAGATAGATAGATGATAGATGGATGGATGGATAGATTGATGAATGAAAGGTACATAAATAGATATGGATGATAGATAGATAGATAGATAGATAGATAGATTGGTTGGTTGGTTGATAGATATATGATAGATAGATATGAATGGATGGATGGATAGATTGATGAATGAAAGGTACATAAATAGATATGGATGGATAGATAGATGATAAGATAGATAGACAGACAGATAGATAGATAGATATAGATGGATAGATACATAGATAGATAGATAATAGATGGATGGATGGATGGATAAATAGATGATAGATGATAGATAGATGATAGATGATAGATAGATAGATAGATAGATAGATAGATAGATAGATAGATAGATAGAGATGGATGGATGGACTGATGGATGCATAGATGGATGAATGATAGGTACATAAATAGATAGGTATGGATGATAGATAGATATAGATGATAGATAGATAGAGATGATAGATAGATAGATAGATAGATAGATAGATAGATAGATAGATAGATAGATAGATGATAGATGGATGGATGGATAGATAGATGATAAGATAGATAGATAGATAGATAGATAGATAGATAGATAGATAGATAGATAGATTGGTTGGTTGGTTGGTTGATAGATATATGATAGATAGATATGAATGGATGGATGGATAGATTGATGAATGAAAGGTACATAAATAGATATGGATGATAGATAGATAGATAGATAGATAGATAGATAGATAGGTTGGTTGGTTGATAGATATATGATAGATAGATATGAATGGATGGATGGATAGATTGATGAATGAAAGGTACATAAATAGATATGGATGGATAGATAGATGATAAGATAGATAGACAGACAGATAGATAGATAGATATAGATGGATAGATACATAGATAGATAGATAATAGATGGATGGATGGATGGATAAATAGATGATAGATGATAGATAGATGATAGATGATAGATAGATAGATAGATAGATAGATAGATAGATAGATAGATAGAGATGGATGGATGGACTGATGGATGCATAGATGGATGAATGATAGGTACATAAATAGATAGGTATGGATGATAGATAGATATAGATGATAGATAGATAGAGATGATAGATAGATAGATAGATAGATAGATAGATAGATAGATAGATAGATAGATGATAGATGGATGGATGGATAGATAGATGATAAGATAGATAGATAGATAGATAGATAGATAGATAGATAGATAGATAGATTGGTTGGTTGGTTGGTTGATAGATATATGATAGATAGATATGAATGGATGGATGGATAGATTGATGAATGAAAGGTACATAAATAGATATGGATGATAGATAGATAGATAGATAGATAGATAGATAGATAGATAGATAGATAGGTTGGTTGGTTGATAGATATATGATAGATAGATATGAATGGATGGATGGATAGATTGATGAATGAAAGGTACATAAATAGATATGGATGATAGATAGATGATAGATGGATGGATGAATGGATAGATAGATAGATAGATAGATAGATAGATAGATAGATAGATATGATGGATGGATGGATGGATGGATAGATAGATGATAGATGGATGGATGGATGGATAGATAGACGATAAGATAGATAGACAGACAGATAGATAGATAGATATAGATGAATAGATACATAGATAGATAGATAATAGATGGATGGATGGATGGATAAATAGATGATAGATGATAGATAGATGATAGATGATAGATAGATAGATAGATAGATAGATAGAGATGGATGGATGGACTGATGGATGCATAGATGGATGAATGATAGGTACATAAATAGATAGGTATGGATGATAGATAGATATAGATGATAGATAGATAGAGATGATAGATAGATAGATAGATAGATAGATAGATAGATAGATAGATAGATGATAGATGGATGGATGGATAGATAGATGATAAGATAGATAGATAGATAGATAGATAGATAGATAGATAGATAGATAGATAGATAGATTGGTTGGTTGGTTGATAGAGATATGATAGATAGATATGAATGGATGGATGGATAGATTGATGAATGAAAGGTACATAAATAGATATGGATGATAGATAGATAGATAGATAGATAGATAGATAGATAGATAGATAGATAGATAGATAGGTTGGTTGGTTGGTTGATAGATATATGATAGATAGATATGAATGGATGGATGGATAGATTGATGAATGAAAGGTACATAAATAGATATGGATGATAGATAGATGATAGATGGATGGATGAATGGATAGATAGATAGATAGATAGATAGATAGATAGATAGATAGATATGATTGGATGGACTGATGGATGGATAGATCGATGAATGATAGATACATAAATAGATAGGTATGGATGATACAATGATAGATGACAGATTATAGATAGATAGATGGAGAGAGAGAGAGAGACATACATAGATATGGATGGATGGATGGTTGGATAGATAGATAGATAGAGAGAAAAATAGAGTAGATAAAAATGATAGATAGATAGATAGATAGATAGATAGATAGATAGATAGATAGATACATAGATAGATATATTCATAGATGGCTGGCTGGCTGGCTGGCTAGATGGATGACTGATAGGTACATAAATAGATAGGTATGGATGATACAATGATAGATGATAGATAGATAGAGAGAGAGATAGAGAGAGAGAGATACATAAATATGGATGGATGAATGGTTGGATAGATAGATAGATAGAAAAATAGAGTAGATAAAGATGATAGATAGATAGATAGATAGATAGATAGATAGATCATCGATAGTGAGATAGATAGATAGAAAGGTAGATAGATAGATAGATAAATATATATGGATGAATAGAAATATAGATAGATTGATAGATCGACAGATATAGATGATAGATAGATGATAGATGATAGATAGATAGATAGATAGATGTGGATGGATGGGCTGATGGATGGATAGATGGATGAAAGATAGGTACATAAATAGATAGGTATGGATGATAGATAGATGATAGATGATAGATAGATAAATAGATAGATAGATAGATAGATAGATAGATAGATAGATAGATAGATAGATAGATAGATATATTCATAGATGGGTGGCTGGTTGGCTGGCTGGCTAGATGGATGAATGATAGGTACATAAATAGATAGGTATGGATGATACAATGATAGATGATAGATAGATGATAGAGAGAGAGAGAGAGATACATAGATATGGATGGATGGATGTATAGATAGATAGATAGATAGATAGATAGATTGATTGATTGACTGATATATGATAGATAGATATGATAGATATGGATGGATGGATAGATAGATGATAAGATAGATAGATCGATAGATATGGATGGATAGATAGATGAATAGATCGATAGATCGATAGATCGATAGATATAGATGATAGATGATACATGATAGATAGATAGATAGATAGATAGATAGATAGATAGATAGATAGATAGATAGATAGATAGATATGATGGATGGATGGATGGATGGATAGATAGATGATAGATGGATGGATAGATAGATGATAAGATAGATAGATAGACAGACAGATAGATAGATAGATATGGATGGATAGATAGATAGATAGATAGATGTGGATGGATGGGCTGATGGATGGATAGATGGATGAAAGATAGGTACATAAATAGATAGGTATGGATGATACAATGATAGATGATAGATAGATGATAAAGAGAGAGAGAGAAAGATACATAGATATGGATGGATGGATAGATTGATTGATTGATTGATTGATATATGATAGATAGATAGATATGGATGGATAGATAGATAGATAGATAGATAGATAGATAGATAGATAGATAGATAGATTCATAGATGGATGGCTGGCTGGCTGGCTGGCTAGATGGGTGAATGATAGGTACATAAATAGATAGGTATGGATGATACAATGATAGATGATAGATAGATGATAGAGAGAGAGAGAGAGAGAGAGATACATAGATATGGATGCATGGATAGATAGATAGATAGATAGATAGATAGATAGATAGATAGATAGATAGATAGATAGATGTGGATGGATGGGCTGATGGATGGATAGATGGATGAATGATAGGTATATAAATAGATAGGTATGGATGATAGATAGATGATAGATAGATAGATAGATAGATAGATAGATAGATAGATAGATGATAGATGGATGGATGGATAGATAGATTATAAGATAGATAGATAGATAGATAGATAGATAGATAGATAGATAGATAGATAGATAGATAGATAGGTTGGTTGGTTGATAGATATATGATAGATAGATATGAATGGATGGATGGATAGATTGATGAATGAAAGGTACATAAATAGATATGGATGATCGATAGATAGATGATAGATGGATAGATGAATGGATAGATAAATAGATATGGATGAATAGATAGATAGATAGATAGATAGATAGATAGATAGATAGATAGATAGATAGATATGATTGGATGGACTGATGGATGGATAGATCGATGAATGATAGGTACATAAATAGATAGGTATGGAAGATACAATGATAGATGACAGATTATAGATAGATAGATGGAGAGAGAGAGAGAGAGAGACATACATAGATATGGATGGATGGATGGTTGGATAGATAGATAGATAGATAGATAGATAGATAGATAGAAAAATAGAGTAGATAAAAATGATAGATAGATAGATAGATAGATAGATAGATAGATAGATAGATAGATATATTCATAGATGGCTGGCTGGCTGGCTGGCTAGATGGATGACTGATAGGTACATAAATAGATAGGGATGGATGATACAATGATAGATGATAGAGAGATAGAGAGATAGAGAGAGAGATAGAGAGAGAGAGATACATAGATATGGATGGATGGATGGATAGATTGATGAATGAAAGGTACATAAATAGATATGGATGATAGATAGATAGATGATGGATGGATGAATGGATAGATAAATAGATATGGATGAATAGATAGATAGATAGATAGATAGATAGATAGATAGATAGATAGATATGATTGGATGGACTGATGGATGGATAGATCGATGAATGATAGGTACATAAATAGATAGGTATGGATGATACAATGATAGATGACAGATTATAGATAGAGAGATGGAGAGAGAGAGAGAGAGACATACATAGATATGGATGGATGGATGGTTGGATAGATAGATAGATAGATAGAAAAATAGAGTAGATAAAGATTAGATAGATAGCTAGATAGCTAGATAGATAGATAGATAGATCATCGATAGAGAGATAGATAGATAGATAGATAGATAGATAGATAGATAGATAGATAGATAGATAGATATATTCATAGATGGCGGGCTGGCTGGCTGGCTAGATGGATGAATGATAGGTACATAAATAGATAGGTATGGATGATACAATGATAGATGATAGATAGATGATAGAGAGAGAGAGAGAGAGAGATACATAGATATGGATGGATGGATGGATAAATAGATATGGATGAATAGATAGATAGATAAATAGATAGATAGATAGATAAAGTTGATAGATATATAGATGGATCATCGATCGATCGATCGATCGATATAGATGATAGATAGATAGATAGATAGATAGATAGATAGATAGATAGATAAATAGATAAGATTGGATGGACTGATGGATGGATAGATCGATGAATGATAGGTACATAAATAGATAGGTATGGATGATACAATGATAGATTATAGATTATAGATAGATAGATGGAGAGAGAGAGACATACATAGATATGGATGGATGAATGGTTGGATAGATAGATAGATAGAAAAATAGAGTAGATAAAGATGATAGATAGATAGATAGATAGATAGATAGATAGATAGATAGATAGATAGATCATCGATAGTGAGATAGATAGATAGAAAGATAGATAGATAGATAGATAGATAGATAGATAGATATAAGATGGATGGATGGATGGATAGACAGACAGACAGACAGACAGACAGATAGATAGATAGATAGATAGATAGATAGATAGATAGATAGATAGATGTGGATGGATGGGCTGATGGATGGATAGATGGATGAATGATAGGTATATAAATAGATAGGTATGGATGATAGATAGATGATAGATAGATAGATAGATAGATAGATAGATAGATAGATAGATGATAGATGGATGGATGGATAGATAGATTATAAGATAGATAGATAGATAGATAGATAGATAGATAGATAGATAGGTTGGTTGGTTGATAGATATATGATAGATAGATATGAATGGATGGATGGATAGATTGATGAATGAAAGGTACATAAATAGATATGGATGATCGATAGATAGATGATAGATGGATAGATGAATGGATAGA
>JAKOOJ010000019.1:11794249-11806749 GCA_022577455.1 Arizona elegans | reverse complement strand
ATGGATGGGCTGATGGATGGATAGATGGATGAATGATAGGTATATAAATAGATAGGTATGGATGATAGATAGATGATAGATAGATAGATAGATAGATAGATAGATAGATGATAGATGGATGGATGGATAGATAGATTATAAGATAGATAGATAGATAGATAGATAGATAGATAGATAGATAGATAGGTTGGTTGGTTGATAGATATATGATAGATAGATATGAATGGATGGATGGATAGATTGATGAATGAAAGGTACATAAATAGATATGGATGATCGATAGATAGATGATAGATGGATGGATGAATGGATAGATAAATAGATATGGATGAATAGATAGATAGATAGATAGATAGATAGATAGATAGATATGATTGGATGGACTGATGGATGGATAGATCGATGAATGATAGGTACATAAATAGATAGGTATGGATGATACAATGATAGATGACAGATTATAGATAGATAGATGGAGAGAGAGAGAGAGAGAGACATACATAGATATGGATGGATGGATGGTTGGATAGATAGATAGATAGATAGATAGATAGATAGATAGATAGAAAAATAGAGTAGATAAAAATGATAGATAGATAGATAGATAGATAGATAGATAGATAGATAGATATATTCATAGATGGCTGGCTGGCTGGCTAGATGGATGACTGATAGGTACATAAATAGATAGGTATGGATGATACAATGATAGATGATAGAGAGATAGAGAGATAGAGAGAGAGAGATACATAGATATGGATGGATGGATGGATAAATAGATATGGATGAATAGATAGATAGATAAATAGATAGATAGATAGATAAAGTTGATAGATATATAGATGGATCATCGATCGATCGATCGATCGATATAGATGATAGATAGATAGATAGATAGATAGATAGATAGATAGATAGATAGATAAATAGATAAGATTGGATGGACTGATGGATGGATAGATCGATGAATGATAGGTACATAAATAGATAGGTATGGATGATGCAATGATAGATTATAGATTATAGATAGATAGATGGAGAGAGAGAGACATACATAGATATGGATGGATGAATGGTTGGATAGATAGATAGATAGAAAAATAGAGTAGATAAAGATGATAGATAGATAGATAGATAGATAGATAGATAGATAGATAGATAGATCATCGATAGTGAGATAGATAGATAGAAAGATAGATAGATAGATAGATAGATAGATAGATAGATAGATAGATAGATATAAGATGGATGGATGGACGGACAGACAGACAGACAGATAGATAGATAGATAGATAGATAGATAGATAGATGTGGATGGATGGGCTGATGGATGGATAGATGGATGAATGATAGGTACATAAATAGATAGGTATGGATGATAGATAGATGATAGATGATTGATAGATGGATGGATGGATGGATGGATAGATAGATAGATAGATAGATAGATAGATAGATAGATAGATTCATAGATGGGTGGCTGGCTGGCTGGCTAGATGGATGAATGATAGGTACATAAATAGATAGGTATGGATGATACAATGAGAGATGATAGATAGATGATAGAGAGAGAGAGAGAGAGAGAGAGAGATACATAGATATGGATGCATGGATAGATAGATAGATAGATAGATAGATAGATAGATAGATAGATAGATAGATAGATAGATGTGGATGGATGGGCTGATGGATGGATAGATGGATGAATGATAGGTACATAAATAGATAGGTATGGATGATAGATAGATGATAGATGATAGATAGATGGATGGATGAATGGATGGATAGATAGATAGATAGATAGATAGATAGATTCATAGATGGGTGGCTGGCTGGCTGGCTGGCTAGATGGATGAATGATAGGTACATAAATAGATAGGTATGGATGATACAATGATAGATGATAGATAGATGATAGAGAGAGAGAGAGAGAGATACATAGATATGGATGCATGGATAGATAGATAGATAGTTAGATAGATAGATTGATTGATTGATTGATTGATTGATTGTAATATGATAGATAGATAGATATGGATGGATGGATAGATAGATGATAAGATAGATAGATCGATAGACAGATAGATAGATATAGATGATAGATGATACATGATAGATAGATAGATAGATAGATAGATAGATAGATAGATAGATAAATAGATAGATAGATAGGATGGATGGATGGATGGATGGATAGATAGATGATAGATGGATGGATGGATGGATAGATAGATGATAAGATAGATAGATAGACAGACAGATAGATAGATAGATATGGAGTGATAGATAGATAGATAGATAGAAAATGGATGGATGGATGGATGGATGGATGGATAAATAGATATGGATGAATAGATAGATAGATAGATAGATAGATAGATAGATAGATAGAGATGATAGATAGATCGATGGATCATCGATCCATCGATCGATCGATCGATAGATAGATAAATATAGATGATAGATAGATGATAGATGATAGATAGATAGATAGATAGATAGAGATGGATGGATGGACTGATGGATGCATAGATGGATGAATGATAGGTACATAAATAGATAGGTATGGATGATAGATAGATATAGATGATAGATAGAGATGATAGATAGATAGATAGATAGATAGATAGATAGATAGATAGATAGATGGATGGATGGATAGATAGATGACAAGATAGATAGATAGATAGATAGATATGGATGGATGGATAGATAGATTGATGAATGAAACGTACATCAATAGATAGATATGGATGATAGATTGATGATAGATGGATGGATGGATGAATGGATAGATAAATAGATATGGATGAATAGATAGATAGATAGATAGATAGATAGATAGATAGATAGATAGATTGATATAAGATGGATGGATGGATGGATGGATAGACAGACAGACAGACAGACAGATAGATAGATAGATAGATAGATAGATAGATAGATAGATAGATAGATATATTCATAGATGGCTGGCTGGCTTGCTGGCTGGCTGGCTAGATGGATGAATGATAGGTACATAAATAGATAGGTATGGATGATACAATGATAGATGATAGATAGATGATAGATAGTTAGAGAGATAGAGAGAGAGATACATAGATATGGATGGATGGATAGATAGATGATAGATGGATGGATGGATGGATGGATAGATAGATAGATAGATAGATTGATTGATTGATTGAATGATTGATAGATATATGATCGATAGACATGGATGGATGGATGGATGGATGGATAGATGGATGAATGAAAGGTACATAAATAGATAGGTATGGATGATACAATGATAGATGATAGATAGATGGATGAATAGATATATAAATAGATATGGATGAATAGATGGATAGATAGATAGATCGATGGATCATCGATCCATCGATCGATCGATCGATAGATAAATATAGATGATAGATAGATGATAGATGATAGATAGATAGATAGATAGATAGATAGATAGATAGATAGATAGAGATGGATGGATGGACTGATGGATGCATAGATGGATGAATGATAGGTACATAAATAGATAGGTATGGATGATAGATAGATAGAGATGATAGATAGAGATGATAGATAGATAGATAGATAGATAGATAGATAGATAGATAGATAGGTTGGTTGGTTGGTTGGTTGATAGATATATGATAGATAGATATGAATGGATGGATGGATAGATTGATGAATGAAAGGTACATAAATAGATATGGATGATTGATAGATAGATGATAGATGGATGGATGAATGGATAGATAAATAGATATGGATGAATAGATAGATAGATAGATAGATAGATAGATAGATAGATAGATAGATAGATAGATAGATATGATTGGATGGACTGATGGATGGATAGATCGATGAATTATAGGTACATAAATAGATAGGTATGGATGATACAATGATAGATGACAGATTATAGATAGAGAGATGGAGAGAGAGAGAGAGACATACATAGATATGGATGGATGGATGGTTGGATAGATAGATAGATAGATAGATAGATAGAAAAATAGAGTAGATAAAGATTAGATAGATAGATAGATAGATAGATAGATAGATAGATAGATAGATCATCGATAGAGAGATAGATAGATAGATAGATAGATAGATAGATAGATAGATAGATAGATATATTCATAGATGGCGGGCTGGCTGGCTGGCTGGCTAGATGGATGAATGATAGGTAGATAAATAGATAGGTATGGATGATACAATGATAGATGATAGATAGATGATAGATAGAGAGAGAGAGAGAGATACATAGATATAGATGGATGGATGGATGGATAAATAGATATGGATGAATAGATAGATAGAAAAATAGATAGATAGATAGATAAAGTTGATAGATATATAGATGGTTCATCGATCGATCGATCGATCGATATAGATGATAGATAGATAGATAGATAGATAGATAGATAGATAGATAGATAGATAAATAGATATGATTGGATGGACTGATGGATGGATAGATCGATGAATGATAGGTACATAAATAGATAGGTATGGATGATACAATGATAGATTATAGATTATAGATAGATAGATGGAGAGAGAGAGAGACATACATAGATATGGATGGATGAATGTTTGGATAGATAGATAGATAGAAAAATAGAGTAGATAAAGATGATAGATAGATAGATAGATAGATAGATAGATCATCGATAGTGAGATAGATAGATAGATAGATAGATAGATAGATAGATAGATATAAGATGGATGGATGGATGGATAGATAGACAGAGAGACAGACAGACAGACAGATAGATAGATAGATAGATAGATGTGGATGGATGGGCTGATGGATGGATAGATGGATGAATGATAGGTACATAAATAGATAGGTATGGATGATAGATGATAGATGATAGATAGATAGATAGATAGATAGATAGATAGATAGATAGATAGATAGATAGATTCATAGATGGGTGGCTGGCTGGCTGGCTGGCTAGATGGATGAATGATAGGTACATAAATAGATAGGTATGGATGATACAATGATAGATGATAGATAGATGATAGAGAGAGAGAGAGAGAGATACATAGATATGGATGGATGGATGGATAGATAGATAGATAGATAGATAGATAGATAGATAGATAGATTGATTGATTGATTGATTGATTGATTGATATATGATAGATAGATAGATATGGATGGATGGATAGATAGATGATAAGATAGATAGATCGATAGACAGATAGATAGATATAGATGATAGATGATACATGATAGATAGATAGATAGATAGATAGATAGATAGATAGATAGACAGATTAGATAGAAATAAAGAGAAATAATTAGATTGGTAACAGATAAATAGATAGATAGATAGATAGATAGATAGATAGATAGATAGATAGATAGATAGATAGATGATAGATAGATAAACATATTAGATAGAAATAAAGAGAAATAATTAGATTGGTAACAGATAGATGATAGATAGATAGATAGATAGATAGATAGATAGATAGATAGATAGATAGACAGACAGATTAGATAGAAATAAACAGAAATAAATAGATTGGTAACAGATGATAGATAGAAAGATAGATAGATAGATGGATAGGTAGATAGATAGATAGATGATAGATAGATAGATAGATAGATAGATAGATAGATAGATAGATATGATTGGATGGACTGATGGATGGATAGATCGATGAATGATAGGTACATAAATAGATAGGTATGGATGATACAATGATAGATTATAGATTATAGATAGATAGATGGAGAGAGAGAGACATACATAGATATGGATGGATGAATGGTTGGATAGATAGATAGATAGAAAAATAGAGTAGATAAATGTGATAGATAGATAGATAGATAGATAGATAGATAGATAGATCATCGATAGTGAGATAGATAGATAGAAAGATAGATAGATAGATAGATAGATAGATAGATAGATAGATAGATAGATAGATATAAGATGGATGGATGGATGGATAGACAGACAGACAGACAGATAGATAGATAGATAGATAGATAGATAGATAGATAGATAGATGTGGATGGATGGGCTGATGGATGGATAGATGGATGAATGATAGGTACATAAATAGATAGGTATGGATGATAGATAGATGATAGATGATTGATGGATGGATGGATGAATGGATGGATAGATAGATAGATAGATAGATAGATAGATAGATAGATAGATTCATAGATGGGTGGCTGGCTGGCTGGCTGGCTAGATGGGTGAATGATAGGTACATAAATAGATAGGTATGGATGATACAATGATAGATGATAGATAGATGATAGAGAGAGAGAGAGAGAGAGAGATACATAGATATGGATGCATGGATAGATAGATAGATAGATAGATAGATAGATAGATAGATAGATAGATAGATAGATAGATGTGGATGGATGGGCTGATGGATGGATAGATGGATGAATGATAGGTATATAAATAGATAGGTATGGATGATAGATAGATGATAGATAGATAGATAGATAGATAGATAGATGATAGATGGATGGATGGATAGATAGATTATAAGATAGATAGATAGATAGATAGATAGATAGATAGATAGATAGGTTGGTTGGTTGATAGATATATGATAGATAGATATGAATGGATGGATGGATAGATTGATGAATGAAAGGTACATAAATAGATATGGATGATCGATAGATAGATGATAGATGGATGGATGAATGGATAGATAAATAGATATGGATGAATAGATAGATAGATAGATAGATAGATAGATAGATATGATTGGATGGACTGATGGATGGATAGATCGATGAATGATAGGTACATAAATAGATAGGTATGGATGATACAATGATAGATGACAGATTATAGATAGATAGATGGAGAGAGAGAGAGAGAGACATACATAGATATGGATGGATGGATGGTTGGATAGATAGATAGATAGATAGATAGATAGATAGAAAAATAGAGTAGATAAAAATGATAGATAGATAGATAGATAGATAGATAGATAGATAGATAGATAGATAGATATATTCATAGATGGCTGGCTGGCTGGCTGGCTAGATGGATGACTTATAGGTACATAAATAGATAGGGATGGATGATACAATGATAGATGATAGAGAGATAGAGAGATAGAGAGAGAGATAGAGAGAGAGAGATACATAGATATGGATGGATGGATGGATAGATTGATGAATGAAAGGTACATAAATAGATATGGATGATAGATAGATAGATGATGGATGGATGAATGGATAGATAAATAGATATGGATGAATAGATAGATAGATAGATAGATAGATAGATAGATAGATATGATTGGATGGACTGATGGATGGATAGATCGATGAATGATAGGTACATAAATAGATAGGTATGGATGATACAATGATAGATGACAGATTATAGATAGAGAGATGGAGAGAGAGAGAGAGAGACATACATAGATATGGATGGATGGATGGTTGGATAGATAGATAGATAGATAGAAAAATAGAGTAGATAAAGATTAGATAGATAGCTAGATAGCTAGATAGATAGATAGATAGATCATCGATAGAGAGATAGATAGATAGATAGATAGATAGATAGATAGATAGATAGATAGATAGATAGATAGATAGATAGATATATTCATAGATGGCGGGCTGGCTGGCTGGCTGGCTAGATGGATGAATGATAGGTACATAAATAGATAGGTATGGATGATACAATGATAGATGATAGATAGATGATAGAGAGAGAGAGAGAGAGAGATACATAGATATGGATGGATGGATGGATAAATAGATATGGATGAATAGATAGATAGATAAATAGATAGATAGATAGATAAAGTTGATAGATATATAGATGGATCATCGATCGATCGATCGATCGATATAGATGATAGATAGATAGATAGATAGATAGATAGATAGATAGATAGATAGATAGATAAATAGATAAGATTGGATGGACTGATGGATGGATAGATCGATGAATGATAGGTACATAAATAGATAGGTATGGATGATACAATGATAGATTATAGATTATAGATAGATAGATGGAGAGAGAGAGACATACATAGATATGGATGGATGAATGGTTGGATAGATAGATAGATAGAAAAATAGAGTAGATAAAGATGATAGATAGATAGATAGATAGATAGATAGATAGATAGATAGATAGATCATCGATAGTGAGATAGATAGATAGAAAGATAGATAGATAGATAGATAGATAGATAGATAGATAGATAGATAGATAGATATAAGATGGATGGATGGATGGATAGACAGACAGACAGACAGACAGACAGACAGACAGATAGATAGATAGATAGATAGATAGATAGATAGATAGATGTGGATGGATGGGCTGATGGATGGATAGATGGATGAATGATAGGTACATAAATAGATAGGTATGGATGATAGATAGATGATAGATGATTGATAGATGGATGGATGGATGGATGGATAGATAGATAGATAGATAGATAGATAGATAGATAGATAGATAGATAGATAGATAGATAGATTCATAGATGGGTGGCTGGCTGGCTGGCTGGCTAGATGGATGAATGATAGGTACATAAATAGATAGGTATGGATGATACAATGATAGATGATAGATAGATGATAGAGAGAGAGAGAGAGAGAGAGAGAGAGAGAGAGATACATAGATATGGATGCATGGATAGATAGATAGATAGATAGATAGATAGATAGATAGATAGATAGATGTGGATGGATGGGCTGATGGATGGATAGATGGATGAATGATAGGTACATAAATAGATAGGTATGGATGATAGATAGATGATAGATGATAGATAGATGGATGGATGAATGGATGGATAGATAGATAGATAGATAGATAGATAGATAGATAGATAGATAGATTCATAGATGGGTGGCTGGCTGGCTGGCTGGCTAGATGGATGAATGATAGGTACATAAATAGATAGGTATGGATGATACAATGATAGATGATAGATAGATGATAGAGAGAGAGAGAGAGAGAGAGAGATACATAGATATGGATGCATGGATAGATAGATAGATAGATAGATAGATAGATAGATAGATAGATAGATGTGGATGGATGGGCTGATGGATGGATAGATGGATGAATGATAGGTACATAAATAGATAGGTATGGATGATAGATAGATGATAGATGATAGATAGATGGATGGATGAATGGATGGATAGATAGATAGATAGATAGATAGATAGATTCATAGATGGGTGGCTGGCTGGCTGGCTGGCTAGATGGATGAATGATAGGTACATAAATAGATAGGTATGGATGATACAATGATAGATGATAGATAGATGATAGAGAGAGAGAGAGAGATATACATAGATATGGATGCATGGATAGATAGTTAGATAGATAGATTGATTGATTGATTGATTGATTGATTGTAATATGATAGATAGATAGATATGGATGGATGGATAGATAGATGATAAGATAGATAGATCGATAGACAGATAGATAGATATAGATGATAGATGATACATGATAGATAGATAGATAGATAGATAGATAGATAGATAGATAGATAGGATGGATGGATGGATGGATGGATAGATAGATGATAGATGGATGGATGGATGGATAGATAGATGATAAGATAGATAGATAGACAGACAGATAGATAGATAGATATGGAGTGATAGATAGATAGATAGATAGATAGAAAATAGATGGATGGATGGATGGATGGATGGATAAATAGATATGGATGAATAGATAGATAGATAGATAGATAGATAGATAGATAGATAGATAGATAGATAGATAAAGATGATAGATAGATAGATCGATGGATCATCGATCCATCGATCGATCGATCGATAGATAGATAAATATAGATGATAGATAGATGATAGATGATAGATAGATAGATAGATAGATAGAGATGGATGGATGGACTGATGGATGCATAGATGGATGAATGATAGGTACATAAATAGATAGGTATGGATGATAGATAGATAGAGATGATAGATAGAGATGATAGATAGATAGATAGATAGATAGATAGATAGGTTGGTTGGTTGGTTGATAGATATATGATAGATAGATATGAATGGATGGATGGATAGATTGATGAATGAAAGGTACATAAATAGATATGGATGATTGATAGATAGATGATAGATGGATGGATGAATGGATAGATAAATAGATATGGATGAATAGATAGATAGATAGATAGATAGATAGATAGATAGATAGATAGATAGATATGATTGGATGGACTGATGGATGGATAGATCGATGAATTATAGGTACAGAAATAGATAGGTATGGATGATACAATGATAGATGACAGATTATAGATAGAGAGATGGAGAGAGAGAGAGAGACATACATAGATATGGATGGATGGATGGTTGGATAGATAGATAGATAGATAGATAGATAGAAAAATAGAGTAGATAAAGATTAGATAGATAGATAGATAGATAGATAGATAGATAGATAGATAGATAGATCGATCATCGATAGAGAGATAGATAGATAGATAGATAGATAGATAGATAGATAGATAGATATATTCATAGATGGCGGGCTGGCTGGCTGGCTGGCTAGATGGATGAATGATAGGTAGATAAATAGATAGGTATGGATGATACAATGATAGATGATAGATAGATGATAGATAGAGAGAGAGAGAGAGATACATAGATATAGATGGATGGATGGATGGATAAATAGATATGGATGAATAGATAGATAGAAAAATAGATAGATAGATAGATAAAGTTGATAGATATATAGATGGTTCATCGATCGATCGATCGATCGATATAGATGATAGATAGATAGATAGATAGATAGATAGATAGATAGATAGATAGATAAATAGATATGATTGGATGGACTGATGGATGGATAGATCGATGAATGATAGGTACATAAATAGATAGGTATGGATGATACAATGATAGATTATAGATTATAGATAGATAGATGGAGAGAGAGAGAGACATACATAGATATGGATGGATGAATGGTTGGATAGATAGATAGATAGAAAAATAGAGTAGATAAAGATGATAGATAGATAGATAGATAGATAGATAGATAGATAGATAGATCATCGATAGTGAGATAGATAGATAGATAGATAGATAGATAGATAGATAGATAGATAGATAGATAGATATAAGATGGATGGATGGATGGATAGATAGACAGACAGACAGACAGACAGACAGACAGACAGACAGACAGATAGATAGATAGATGTGGATGGATGGGCTGATGGATGGATAGATGGATGAATGATAGGTACATCAATAGATAGGTATGGATGATAGATGATAGATGATAGATAGATAGATAGATAGATAGATAGATAGATAGATAGATAGATAGATAGATTCATAGATGGGTGGCTGGCTGGCTGGCTGGCTAGATGGATGAATGATAGGTACATAAATAGATAGGTATGGATGATACAATGATAGATGATAGATAGATGATAGAGAGAGAGAGAGAGAGATACATAGATATGGATGGATGGATAGATAGATAGATAGATAGATAGATAGATAGATAGATAGATAGATTGATTGATTGATTGATTGATTGATTGATATATGATAGATAGATAGATATGGATGGATGGATAGATAGATGATAAGATAGATAGATCGATAGACAGATAGATAGATATAGATGATAGATGATACATGATAGATAGATAGATAGATAGATAGATAGATAGATAGATAGACAGATTAGATAGAAATAAAGAGAAATAATTAGATTGGTAACAGATAAATAGATAGATAGATAGATAGATAGATAGATAGATAGATAGATAGATGATAGATAGATAAACATATTAGATAGAAATAAACAGAAATAATTAGATTGGTAACAGATAGATGATAGATAGATAGATAGATAGATAGATAGATAGATAGATAGATAGACAGACAGATTAGATAGAAATAAACAGAAATAAATAGATTGGTAACAGATGATAGATAGAAAGATAGATAGATAGATGGATAGGTAGATAGATAGATAGATGATAGATAGATAGATAGATAGATAGATAGATAGATAGATAGATATGATTGGATGGACTGATGGATGGATAGATCGATGAATGATAGGTACATAAATAGATAGGTATGGATGATACAATGATAGATTATAGATTATAGATAGATAGATGGAGAGAGAGAGAGACATACATAGATATGGATGGATGAATGTTTGGATAGATAGATAGATAGAAAAATAGAGTAGATAAAGATGATAGATAGATAGATAGATAGATAGATAGATAGATAGATAGATAGATCATCGATAGTGAGATAGATAGATAGATAGAAAGATAGATAGATAGATAGATAGATAGATAGATAGATAGATAGATAGATATAAGATGGATGGATGGATGGATGGATGGACAGACAGACAGACAGACAGACAGATAGATAGATAGATGTGGATGGATGGGCTGATGGATGGATAGATGGATGAATG
>JAKOOJ010000019.1:11779249-11781749 GCA_022577455.1 Arizona elegans | reverse complement strand
ATAGAGATGGATGGATGGACTGATGGATGCATAGATGGATGAATGATAGGTACATAAATAGATAGGTATGGATGATAGATAGATAGAGATGATAGATAGAGATGATAGATAGATAGATAGATAGATAGATAGATAGATAGATAGATAGATAGATGGATAGATGATAGATGGATGGATGGATAGATAGATGATAAGATAAATAGATAGATAGATAGATAGATAGATAGATAAATAGATAGGTTGGTTGGTTGATAGATATATGATAGATAGATATGAATGGATGGATGGATAGATTGATGAATGAAAGGTACATAAATAGATATGGATGATTGATAGATAGATGATAGATGGATGGATGAATGGATAGATAAATAGATATGGATGAATAGATAGATAGATAGATAGATAGATAGATAGATAGATAGATATGATTGGATGGACTGATGGATGGATAGATCGATGAATTATAGGTACATAAATAGATAGGTATGGATGATACAATGATAGATGACAGATTATAGATAGAGAGATGGAGAGAGAGAGAGAGACATACATAGATATGGATGGATGGATGGTTGGATAGATAGATAGATAGATAGATAGAAAAATAGAGTAGATAAAGATTAGATAGATAGATAGATAGATAGATAGATAGATAGATAGATAGATCATCGATAGAGAGATAGATAGATAGATAGATAGATAGATAGATAGATAGATAGATATATTCATAGATGGCGGGCTGGCTGGCTGGCTGGCTAGGTGGATGAATGATAGGTAGATAAATAGATAGGTATGGATGATACAATGATAGATGATAGATAGATGATAGATAGAGAGAGAGAGAGAGATACATAGATATAGATGGATGGATGGATGGATAAATAGATATGGATGAATAGATAGATAGATAAATAGATAGATAGATAGATAAAGTTGATAGATATATAGATGGTTCATCGATCGATCGATCGATCGATATAGATGATAGATAGATAGATAGATAGATAGATAGATAGATAGATAGATAAATAGATATGATTGGATGGACTGATGGATGGATAGATCGATGAATGATAGGTACATAAATAGATAGGTATGGATGATACAATGATAGATTATAGATTATAGATAGATAGATGGAGAGAGAGAGAGACATACATAGATATGGATGGATGAATGGTTGGATAGATAGATAGATAGAAAAATAGAGTAGATAAAGATGATAGATAGATAGATAGATAGATAGATAGATAGATAGATCATCGTTAGTGAGATAGATAGATAGAAAGATAGATAGATAGATAGATAGATAGATATAAAATGGATGGATGGATGGATGGATGGATAGACAGACAGACAGACAGACAGACAGACAGACAGACAGACAGATAGATAGATAGATGTGGATGGATGGGCTGATGGATGGATAGATGGATGAATGATGGGTACATAAATAGATAGGTATGGATGATAGATGATAGAAGATAGATAGATGATAGAGAGAGAGAGAGAGAGATACATAGATATGGATGGATGGATGGATAGATAGATAGATAGATAGATAGATAGATAGATTGATTGATTGATTGATTGATATATGATAGATAGATAGATATGGATGGATGGATAGATAGATGATAAGATAGATAGATCAATAGACAGATAGATAGATATAGATGATAGATGATACATGATAGATAGATAGATAGATAGATAGATAGATAGATAGATAGATAGATAGACAGATTAGATAGAAATAAAGAGAAATAATTAGATTGGTAACAGATAGATAGATAGATAGATAGATAGATAGATAGATAGATAGATAGATAGATAGATAGATGATAGATAGATAAACAGATTAGATAGAAATAAACAGAAATAATTAGATTGGTAACAGATAGATGATAGATAGATAGATAGATAGATAGATAGATAGATAGATAGATAGACAGATTAGATAGAAATAAACAGAAATAAATAGATTGGTAACAGATGATAGATAGAAAGATAGATAGATAGATGGATAGGTAGATAGATAGATAGATGATAGATAGATAGATAGATAGATAGATAGATAGATAGATAGATAGATAGATATATTCATAGATGGCGGGCTGGCTGGCTGGCTGGCTAGGTGGATGAATGATAGGTAGATAAATAGATAGGTATGGATGATACAATGATAGATGATAGATAGATGATAGATAGAGAGAGAGAGAGAGATACATAGATATAGATGGATGGATGGATGGATAAATAGATATGGATGAATAGATAGATAGATAAATAGATAGATAGATAGATAAAGTTGATAGATATATAGATGGTTCATCGATCGATCGATCGATCGATATAGATGATAGATAGATAGATAGATAGATAGATAGATAGATAGATAGATAGATAGATAAATAGATATGATTGGATGGACTGATGGATGGATAGATCGATGAATGATAGGTACATAAATAGATAGGTATGGATGATACAATGA
>JAKOOJ010000019.1:11759249-11766749 GCA_022577455.1 Arizona elegans | reverse complement strand
GGCTTGCTGGCTGGCTAGATGGATGAATGATAGGTACATAAATAGATAGGTATGGATTATACAATGATAGATGATAGATAGATGATAGATAGAGAGAGAGAGAGATACATAGATATGGATGGATGGATGGATGGATAAATAGATATGGATGAATAGATAGATAAATAGATAGATAGATAGATAAAGTTGATAATTATATAGATGGATCATCGATCGATCGATCGATATAGATGATAGATAGATAGATAGATAGATAGATAGATAGATAGATAGATATGATTGGATGGACTGATGGATGGATAGATCCATGAATGATAGGTACATAAATAGATAGGAATGGATGATAAAATGATAGATTATAGATTATAGATAGATAGATGGAGAGACAGAGAGACATACATAGATATGGATGGATGAATGGTTAGATAGATAGATAGAAAAATAGAGTAGATAAAGATGATAGATAGATAGATAGATAGATAGATAGATAGATAGATAGATAGATCATCGATAGTGAGATAGATAGATAGAAAGGTAGATAGATAGATAGATAAATAGATATGGATGAATAGATATATAGATAGATTGATAGATCGACAGATATAGATGATAGATAGATGATAGATAGATAGATAGATAGATAGATAGATAGATAGATAGATAGATAGATAGATAGATGTGGATGGATGGGCTGATGGATGGATAGATGGATGATAGATAGGTACATAAATAGATAGGTATGGATGATAGATAGATGATAGATAGATAGATAGATAGATAGATAGATAGATAGATAGATAGATAGATATATTCATAGATGGGTGGCTGGCTGGCTGGCTGGCTAGATGGATGAATGATAGGTACATAAATAGATAGGTATGGATGATACAATGATAGATGATAGATAGATGATAGAGAGAGAGAGAGAGAGATACATAGATATGGATGGATGGATGGATAGATAGATAGATAGATAGATAGATAGATAGATTGATTGATTGATATATGATAGATAGATAGATATGGATGGATGGATAGATAGATGATAAGATAGATAGATCAATAGAGAGATAGATAGATAGATATGGATGGATAGATAGATAAATAGATAGATCGATCGATCGATAGATATAGATGATACATGATACATGATAGATAGATAGATAGATAGATAGATAGATAGATAGATAGATAGATATGATGGATGGATGGATGGATAGATAGATGATAGATGGATGGATGGATGGATAGATAGATGATAAGATAGATAGATAGATAGATAGATAGATAGATAGATAGATAGATATGGATGGATAGATAGATAGATAGATAGATAGATAGATAGATAGATAGATAGATAGATAATAGATGGATGGATGGATAAATAGATATGGATGAATTGATAGATAGATAGATAGATAGATAGATAGATAGATAAAGATGATAGATAGATAGATAGATAGATAGATAGATAGATAGATAGATAGATAGATAGAGATGGATGGATGGACTGATGGATGCATAGATGGATGAATGATAGGTACATAAATAGATAGGTATGGATGATAGATAGATAGAGATGATAGATAGAGATGATAGATAGATAGATAGATAGATAGATAGATAGATAGATGATAGATGGATGGATGGATAGATAGATGATAAGATAGATAGATAGATAGATAGATAGATAGATAGATAGATAGATAGATAGATTTATGTGGATGGATGGGCTGATGGATGGATAGATGGATGAATGATAGGTACATAAATAGATAGGTATGGATGATAGATAGATGATAGATAGATAGATAGATATATTCATAGATGGCGGGCTGGCTGGCTGGCTGGCTAGATGGATGAATGATAGGTACATAAATAGATAGGTATGGATGATACAATGATAGATGATAGATAGATGATAGATAGAGAGAGAGAGAGAGAGATACATAGATATGGATGGATGGATGGATGGATAAATAGATATGGATGAATAGATAGATAGATAAATAGATAGATAGATAGATAAAGTTGATAGATATATAGATGGATCATCGATCGATCGATTGATAGATATAGATGATAGATAGATAGATAGATAGATAGATAGATAGATAGATAGATTGATAGATATGATTGGATGGACTGATGGATGGATAGATCGATGAATGATAGGTACATAAATAGATAGGTATGGATGATACAATGATAGATTATAGATTATAGATAGATAGACGGAGAGAGAGAGAGACATACATAAATATGGATGGATGAATGGTTGGATAGATAGATAGATAGAAAAATAGAGTAGATAAAGATGATAGATAGATAGATAGATAGATAGATAGATAGATAGATCATCGATAGTGAGATAGATAGATAGAAAGGTAGATAGATAGATAGATAAATAGATATGGATGAATAGATATATAGATAGATTGATAGATCGACAGATATAGATGATAGATAGATGATAGATGATAGATAGATAGATAGATAGATGTGGATGGATGGGCTGATGGATGGATAGATGGATGAAAGATAGGTACATAAATAGATAGGTATGGATGATAGATAGATGATAGATGATAGATAGATAGATAGATAGATAGATAGATAGATAGATAGATAGATAGATGTATTCATAGATGGGTGGCTGGTTGGCTGGCTGGCTAGATGGATGAATGATAGGTACATAAATAGATAGGTATGGATGATACAATGATAGATGATAGATAGTTGATAGAGAGAGAGAGAGATACATAGATATGGATGGATGGATAGATAGATAGATAGATAGATAGATTGATTGATTGATTGATATATGATAGATAGATATGATAGATATGGATGGATGGATAGATAGATGATAAGATAGATAGATCGATAGACAGATAGGTAGATAGATATGGATGGATAGATAGATCAATAGATAGATAGATCGATAGATCGATAGATATAGATGATAGATGATACATGATAGATAGATAGATAGATAGATAGATAGATAGATAGATAGATAGATATGATGGATGGATGGATGGATGGATGGATAGATAGATGATAGATGGATGGATAGATAGATGATAAGATAGATAGATAGACAGACAGATAGATAGATAGATATGGATGGATAGATAGATAGATAGATAGATGTGGATGGATGGGCTGATGGATGGATAGATGGATGAAAGATAGGTACATAAATAGATAGGTATGGATGATACAATGATAGATGATAGATAGATGATAGAGAGAGAGAGAGAAAGATACATAGATATGGATGGATGGATAGATTGATTGATTGATTGATTGATTGATACATGATAGATAGATAGATATGATGGATGGATGGATGGATGGATAGATAGATGATAGATGGATGGATGGATGGATAGATAGATAGATGATAAGATAGATAGATAGACAGACAGATAGATAGCTAGATATGGATGGATAGATTGATCAATAGATAGATAGATCGATAGATAGATAGATATAGATGATAGATGATACATGATAGATAGATAGATATGATGGATGGATGGATGGATAGATAGATGATAGATGGATGGATGGATAG
Organism: Arizona elegans; assembly: GCA_022577455.1. Classification (NCBI taxonomy): domain Eukaryota; kingdom Metazoa; phylum Chordata; class Lepidosauria; order Squamata; family Colubridae; genus Arizona; species Arizona elegans. The sequence goes on along the minus strand of JAKOOJ010000019.1, from coordinate 11,763,166 downwards.
ATAGATAGATAGATAGATAATAGATGGATGGATGGATGGATAAATAGATATGGATGAATAGATAGATAGATAGATAGATAGATAGATAGATAGATAGATAGATATGGATGGATGGACTGATGGATGCATAGATGGATGAATGATAGGTACATAAATAGATAGGTATGGATGATAGATAGATATAGATATAGATAGATAGAGATGATAGATAGATAGATAGATAGATAGATAGATAGAGAGAGAGATGATAGATGGATGGATGGATAGATAGATGATAAGATAGATAGATAGATAGATAGATAGATAGATAGATAGATAGATAGGTTGGTTGATAGATATATGATAGATAGATATGAATGGATGGATGGATAGATGGATGAATGATAGGTACATAAATAGATAGGTATGGATGATACAATGATAGATGATAGATAGATGATAGATAGAGAGAGAGAGAGAGAGATACATAGATATGGATGGATGGATGGATGGATAAATAGATATGGATGAATAGATAGATAGATAAATAGATAGATAGATAGATAAAGTTGATAGATATATAGATGGATCATCGATCGATCGATTGATAGATATAGATGATAGATAGATAGATAGATAGATAGATAGATAGATAGATTGATAGATATGATTGGATGGACTGATGGATGGATAGATCGATGAATGATAGGTACATAAATAGATAGGTATGGATGATACAATGATAGATGATAGATAGTTGATAGAGAGAGAGAGAGATACATAGATATGGATGGATGGATGGATAGATAGATAGATAGATAGATAGATAGATAGATTGATTGATTGATATATGATAGATAGATATGATAGATATGGATGGATGGATAGATAGATGATAAGATAGATAGATCGATAGACAGATAGGTAGATAGATATGGATGGATAGATAGATCAATAGATAGATAGATCGATAGATCGATAGATATAGATGATAGATGATACATGATAGATAGATAGATAGATAGATAGATAGATAGATAGATAGATAGATATGATGGATGGATGGATGGATGGATGGATAGATAGATGATAGATGGATGGATAGATAGATGATAAGATAGATAGATAGACAGACAGATAGATAGATAGATATGGATGGATAGATAGATAGATAGATAGATGTGGATGGATGGGCTGATGGATGGATAGATGGATGAAAGATAGGTACATAAATAGATAGGTATGGATGATACAATGATAGATGATAGATAGATGATAGAGAGAGAGAGAGAAAGATACATAGATATGGATGGATGGATAGATTGATTGATTGATTGATTGATTGATACATGATAGATAGATAGATATGATGGATGGATGGATGGATGGATAGATAGATGATAGATGGATGGATGGATGGATAGATAGATAGATGATAAGATAGATAGATAGACAGACAGATAGATAGCTAGATATGGATGGATAGATTGATCAATAGATAGATAGATCGATAGATAGATAGATATAGATGATAGATGATACATGATAGATAGATAGATATGATGGATGGATGGATGGATAGATAGATGATAGATGGATGGATGGATAGATAGATAGATAGATAGATAATAGATGGATGGATGGATGGATAAATAGATATGGATGAATAGATAGATAGATAGATAGATAGATAGATAGATAGATAGATAGATAGATAGATAGATATGGATGGATGGACTGATGGATGCATAGATGGATGAATGATAGGTACATAAATAGATAGGTATGGATGATAGATAGATATAGATATAGATAGATAGAGATGATAGATAGATAGATAGATAGATAGATAGATAGAGAGAGAGATGATAGATGGATGGATGGATAGATAGATGATAAGATAGATAGATAGATAGATAGATAGATAGATAGATAGATAGATAGATTGGTTGATAGATATATGATAGATAGATATGAATGGATGGATGGATAGATTGATGAATGAAAGGTACATAAATAGATATGGATGATAGATAGATAGATGATAGATGGATGGATGAATGGATAGATAAATAGATATGGATGAATAGATAGATAGATAGATAGATAGATAGATAGATAGATATGATTGGATGGACTGATGGATGGATAGATCGATGAATGATAGGTACATAAATAGATAGGTATGGATGATACAATGATAGATGATAGATAGATGATAGAGAGAGAGAGAGAAAGATACATAGATATGGATGGATGGATGGTTGGATAGATAGATAGATAGAAAAATAGAGTAGATAAAGATTAGATAGATAGATAGATAGAGAGATAGATAGATAGATAGATAGATAGATAGATAGATCATCGATAGACAGACAGACAGATAGATAGATAGATAGATAGATAGATAGATAGATAGATAGATAGATAGATATATTCATAGATGGCGGGCTGGCTTGCTGGCTGGCTAGATGGATGAATGATAGGTACATAAATAGATAGGTATGGATTATACAATGATAGATGATAGATAGATGATAGATAGAGAGAGAGAGAGAGATACATAGATATGGATGGATGGATGGATGGATAAATAGATATGGATGAATAGATAGATAAATAGATAGATAGATAGATAAAGTTGATAGATATATAGATGGATCATCGATCGATCGATCGATCGATATAGATGATAGATAGATAGATAGATAGATAGATAGATAGATAGATAGATAGATATGATTGGATGGACTGATGGATGGATAGATCCATGAATGATAGGTACATAAATAGATAGGTATGGATGATAAAATGATAGATTATAGATTATAGATAGATAGATGGAGAGATAGAGAGACATACATAGATATGGATGGATGAATGGTTAGATAGATAGATAGAAAAATAGAGTAGATAAAGATGATAGATAGATAGATAGATAGATAGATAGATAGATAGATAGATCATCGATAGTGAGATAGATAGATAGAAAGGTAGATAGATAGATAGATAAATAGATATGGATGAATAGATATATAGATAGATTGATAGATCGACAGATATAGATGATAGATAGATGATAGATAGATAGATAGATAGATAGATAGATAGATAGATAGATAGATAGATGTGGATGGATGGGCTGATGGATGGATAGATGGATGAAAGATAGGTACATAAATAGATAGGTATGGATGATAGATAGATGATAGATAGATAGATAGATAGATAGATAGATAGATAGATAGATATATTCATAGATGGGTGGCTGGCTGGCTGGCTGGCTAGATGGATGAATGATAGGTACATAAATAGATAGGTATGGATGATACAATGATAGATGATAGATAGATGATAGAGAGAGAGAGAGAGAGAGATACATAGATATGGATGGATGGATAGATAGATAGATAGATAGATAGATAGATAGATAGATATGGATGGATGGACTGATGGATGCATAGATGGATGAATGATAGGTACATAAATAGATAGGTATGGATGATAGATAGATATAGATATAGATAGATAGAGATGATAGATAGATAGATAGATAGATAGAGAGAGAGAGAGATGATAGATGGATGGATGGATAGATAGATGATAAGATAGATAGATAGATAGATAGATAGATAGATAGATAGATAGATAGGTTGGTTGATAGATATATGATAGATAGATATGAATGGATGGATGGATAGATTGATGAATGAAAGGTACATAAATAGATATGGATGATAGATAGATAGATGATAGATGGATGGATGAATGGATAGATAAATAGATATGGATGAATAGATAGATAGATAGATAGATAGATAGATAGATAGATAGATATGATTGGATGGACTGATGGATGGATAGATCGATGAATGATAGGTACATAAATAGATAGGTATGGATGATACAATGATAGATGATAGATAGATGATAGAGAG
>JAKOOJ010000019.1:11719249-11721749 GCA_022577455.1 Arizona elegans | reverse complement strand
ATAGATAGATAGATGATGGAGTGATAGGTAGGTAGGTAGATAGATAGAGAGATAGATAGAGAGATAGATATATTCATAGATGGCTGGCTGGCTGGCTGGCTAGATGGATGAATGATAGGTACATAAATAGATAGGTAGGGATGATACAATGATAGATGATAGATAGATGAGAGAGAGAGAGATATACATAGATTTGGATGGATGGATGGATAGATAGGTAGATAGATAGATAGATAGATAGATAGATAGATAGATAGATAGATGATGGATGGATAGGTAGGTAGATAGATAGATATATTCATAGATGGCTGGCTGGCTGGCTGGCTAGATGGATGAATGATAGGTATATAAATAATAGGTATGGATGATACAATGATAGATGATAGATAATAGATAGAGAGAGAGATAGAGAGAGAGATACATAGATATGGATGGATGGATAGATAGATAGATAGATTGATAGATAGATAGATAGATAGATTGATTAATTGATTGCTTGATAGATATATGATAGATAGATAGATATGAATGGATGGATGGATGGGTGGATAGATGGATGAATGAAAGGTACATAAATAGATAGGTATGGATGATAGATAGATACATGATAGATAGATGGATGAATAGATAGATAGATAGATAGATAGATAGATAGATAGATATAAGATGGATGGATGGATGGATGGATGGATAGACAGACAGACAGACAGACAGACAGATAGATAGATAGATAGATAGATAAATAGATAGATAGATAGATAGATAGATAGATAGATGGCTGCCTGGCTGGCTGGCTGGCTGGCTAGATGGATGAATGATAGGTACATAAATAGATAGGTATGGATGATACAATGATAGATGATAGATAGATGATAGATAGTTAGAGAGGTAGAGAGAGAGATACATAGATATGGATGGATGGATAGATAGATGATAGATGATAGATGGATGGATGGATAGATAGATAGATAGATAGATTGATTGATTGATTGATAGATATATGATAGATAGATATGGATGGATGGATGGATGGATAGATGGATGAATGAAAGGTACATAAATAGATAGGTATGGATGATACAATGATAGATGATAGATAGATGGATGAATAGATATATAAATAGATATGGATGAATAGATAGATAGATAGATAGATAGATAGATAGATAGATAGATAGGTTGATAGATATATGATAGAAAGATAGATATGAATGGATGGATGGATAGATTGATGAATGAAAGGTACATAAATAGATATGGATGATAGATAGATGATAGATGGATGGATGAATGGATAGATAAATAGATATGGATGAATAGATAGATAGATAGATAGATAGATAGATAGATAGATGATGGATGGATAGGTAGATAGATAGATAGATAGATAGATAGATAGATAGATAGATAGATAGATAGATTCATAGATGGCTGGCTGGCTGGCTGGCTGGCTGGATGAATGATAGGTACATAAATAGATAGGTATGGATGATACAATGATAGATGATAGATAGATGATAGATAGATAGAGAGATGGAGAGAGAGATACATAGATATGGATGGATGGATAGATAGATAGATAGATAGATGATGAATGGATGGATAGATAGATGATAAGATAGATAGATAGATAGATAGATAGATAGATAGATAGATAGATAGGTTGGTTGGTTGATAGATATATGAGAGATAGATAGATATGAATGGATGGATGGATAGATTGATGAATGAAAGGTACATAAATAGATAGATAGATGATAGATGGATGGATGAATGGATAGATAAATAGATATGGATGAATAGATAGATAGATAGATAGATAGATAGATAGATAGATAGATAGACAGACAGACAGATAGAGGATGGATGGATGGATGGATGGATAGATAGATAGATAGATATATTCATAGATGGCTGGCTGGCTGGCTAGATGGATGAATGATAGGTACATAAATAGATAGGTAGGTATGATACAATGATAGATGATAGATAGATGAGAGAGAGAGAGAGAGAGATACATAGATATGGATGGATGGAGGGATGGATGGATGGATAGATATATAGATAGATAGATAGATGATGGAGTGATAGGTAGGTAGGTAGATAGATAGAGAGAGAGATAGATAGATAGATATATTCATAGATGGCTGGCTGGCTGGCTGGCGGGCTGGCTAGATGGATGAATGATAGGTACATAAATAGATAGGTATGGATGATACAATGATAGATGATATATAGATGAGAGACAGAGAGAGAGATACATAGATATGGATGGATGGATGGATAGATAGATAGATAGATAGATAGATAGATAGATAGATGATGGAGTGATAGGTAGGTAGGTAGATAGATAGAGAGATAGATAGAGAGATAGATATATTCATAGATGGCTGGCTGGCTGGCTGGCTAGATGGATGAATGATAGGTACATAAATAGATAGGTAGGGATGATACAATGATAGATGATAGATAGATGAGAGAGAGAGAGAGAGATACATAG
>JAKOOJ010000019.1:11704249-11709249 GCA_022577455.1 Arizona elegans | reverse complement strand
AGATAGATAGATAGATAGATAGATAGATAGATAGATAGAAGATGTATGTATGTATGTATGTATGGATGGATGGATAGATAGATAGATAGATAGATAGATAGATAGATAGATAGATTGGTTGGTTGGTTGGTTGGTTGATAGATATATGATAGATAGAGAGATATGAATGGATGGATGGATAGATTGATGAATGAAAGGTAGATAAATAGATAGATATGGATGATAGATAGATAGATGATAGATGGATGGATGAATGGATAGATAAATAGATATGGATGAATAGATAGATAGATAGATAGATAGATAGATAGATAGATAGATAGTTAGATAGATAGACAGACAGAGGATGGATGGATGGATGGATGGATGGATAGATAGATAGATAGATAGATAGATAGATAGATAGATAGATAGATATATTCATAGATGGCTGGCTGGCTGGCTGGCTAGATGGATGAATGATAGGTACATAAATAGATAGGTATGGATGATACAATGATAGATGATAGATAGATGAGAGAGAGAGAGATACATAGATATGGAGGGATGGATGGATAGATAGATAGATAGATAGATAGATAGATAGATAGATAGATGATGGATGGATGGATAGATAGATGATAAGATAGATAGATAGATAGATTGATTGATTGGTTGGTTGGTTGATAGATAGATATATGATAGGTAGAGAGATATGGATGGATGGATAGATAGATTGATGAATGAAAGGTACATAAATAGATAGATATGGATGATAGATAGATGAATGATGGATGGATGAATGGATAGATAAATAGATATGGATGAATAGATAGATAGATAGATAGATAGATAGATAGATAGATAGATAGATAGATAGATAGATAGATATATTCATAGATGGCTGGCTGGCTGGCTGGCTAGATGGATGAATGATAGGTACATAAATAGGTATGGATGATACAATGATAGATGAGAGATAGATGATAGATAGAGAGATAGAGAGAGAGATACATAGATATGGATGGATGGATAGATAGATAGATGATGAATGGATGGATAGATAGATAGATGATAAGATACATAGATAGATTGATTGTTTGGTTTGTTGATAGATATATGAGAGATAGATAGATATGAATGGATGGATGGATAGATTGATGAATGAAAGGTACATAAATAGATAGATATGGATGATAGATAGATAGATGATAGATGGATGGATGAATGGATAGATAAATAGATATGGATGAATAGATAGATAGATAGATAGATAGATAGATAGATAGATAGACAGATAGATAGAGGATGGATGGATGGATGGATGGATGGATGGATAGATAGATAGATAGATAGATAGATAGATAGATAGATAGATATATTCATAGATGGCTGGCTGGCTGGCTAGATGGATGAATGATAGGTACATAAATAGATAGGTAGGGATGATACAATGAGATGATAGATAGATGAGAAAGACAGAGAGATACATAGATATGGATGGATGGATGGATGAATGGATGGATAGATAGACAGATAGATAGAAAAATAGATGATGGAGTGATAGGTAGGTAGGTAGATAGATAGAGAGAGAGATAGATAGATAGATATATTCATAGATGGCTGGCTGGCTAGATGGATGAATGATAGGTACATAAATAGATAGGTAGGGATGATACAATGATAGATGATAGATAGATGAGAGAGAGAGAGAGAGATACATAGATTTGGATGGATGGATAGATAGATAGATAGATAGATAGATAGATAGATAGATGATGGATGGATAGGTAGGTAGGTAGATAGATAGATAGATAGATAGATAGATAGATAGATAGATAGATAGATAGATATATTCTTAGATGGCTGGCTGGCTGGCTGGCTAGATGGATGAATGATAGGTATAGAAATAATAGGTATGGATGATACAATGATAGATGATAGATAGATGATAGATAGAGAGAGAGATAGAGAGAGAGATACATAGATATGGATGGATGGATAGATAGATAGATTGATAGATAGATAGATTGATTGATTGGTTGGTTGATAGATATATGATAGATAGATAGATATGAATGGATGGGTGGATGGGTGGATAGATGGATGAATGAAAGGTACATAAATAGATAGGTATGGATGATAGATAGATAGATGATAGATAGATGGATGAATGGATAGATAAATAGATATGGATGAATAGATAGATAGATAGATAGATAGATAGATAGATAGATAGATAGATAGATAGATGATGGATGGATAGGTAGGTAGATAGATAGATAGATAGATAGATAGATAGATAGATAGATAGATTCATAGATGGCTGGCTGGCTGGCTGGCTTGCTGGCTAGATGGATGAGTGATAGGTACATAAATAGATAAGTATGGATGATACAATGATAGATGATAGATAGATGATCGATAGATAGATAGATAAAGAGAGAGATACATAGGTATGGATGGATGGATGGATGGATAGATAGATAGATAGATAGATAGATAGATAGATAGACAGAGATAGATAGATATATGATAGATAGATATGGATGGATGGATGGATGGATGAATGAAAGGTACATAAATAGATAGGTATGGATGATACAATGATACATGATAGGTAGATGGATGAATGGATATATAAATAGATATGGATGAATAGATAGACAGACAGACAGACAGATAGATAGATAGATAGATAGATAGATAGATAGATAGATAGATAGATGGATCATCTATCCATCGATCGATCGATCGATCGATAGATAAATATAGATGATAGATAGATGATAGATGATACATAGATAGATAGATAGATAGATAGATAGATAGATAGATAGAGAAGGATGGATGGACTGATGGATGCATAGATGGATGAATGATAGGTACATAAATAGATAGGTATGGATGATAGATAGATAGATGATAGATGGATGGATGAATGGATAGATAAATAGATATGGATGAATAGATAGATAGATAGATAGATAGATAGATAGATAGATAGATAGATAGAAGATGGATGGATGGATGGATGGATGGATAGATAGATAGATAGATAGATAGATAGATAGATAGATAGATTGGTTGGTTGGTTGATAGATATATGATAGATAGAGAGATATGAATGGATGGATGGATAGATTGATGAATGAAAGGTACATAAATAGATAGATATGGATGATAGATAGATAGATGATAGATGGATGGATGAATGGATAGATAAATAGATATGGATGAATAGATAGATAGATTGATAGATAGATAGATAGATAGATAGATAGATAGATAGATAGACAGATAGATAGAGGATGGATGGATGGATAGATAGATAGATAGATAGATAGATAGATAGATAGATAGATATATTCATAGATGGCTGGCTGGCTGGCTGGCTAGATGGGTGAATGATAGGTACATAAATAGATAGGTATGGATGATACAATGATAGATGAGAGATAGATGAGAGAGAGAGATACATAGATATGGAGGGATGGATGGATAGATAGATAGATAGATAGATGATGGATGGATGGATAGATAGATGATAAGATAGATAGATAGATAGATTGATTGATTGGTTGGTTGGTTGATAGATAGATATATGATAGGTAGAGAGATATGGATGGATGGATAGATAGATTGATGAATGAAAGGTACATAAATAGATAGATATGGATGATAGATAGATGAATGATGGATGGATGAATGGATAGATAAATAGATATGGATGAATAGATAGATAGATAGATAGATAGATAGATAGATAGATATGATTGGATGGACTGATGGATGGATAGATCGATGAATGATAGGTACATAAATAGATAGGTATGGATGATACAATGATAGATGATAGATAGATGATAGGTAGATAGAGAGAGAGAGAGAGATACATAGATATGGATGGATGGTTGGATAGATAGATAGATAGATAGAAAAATAGAGTAGATAAAGATGATAGATAGATAGATAGATAGATAGATAGATAGACAGATAGATAGATAGAGAATAGATGGATGGACGGATGGATGGATGGATGGATAAATAGATATATAGATAGATTGATAGATAGGTAGATAGATCGATCATCGATAGATAGATAGATAGATAGATAGATAGATAGATAGATAGAAAGATATATTCATAGATGGCGGGCTGGCTGGCTGGCTGGCTAGATGGATGAATGATAGGTACATAAATAGGTATGGATGATACAATTATAGATGATAGATAGATGATAGATAGAGAGATAGAGAGAGAGATACATAGATATGGATGGATGGATAGATAGATAGATGATAAGATACATAGATAGATAGATTGATTGGTTGGTTTGTTGATAGATATATGAGAGATAGATAGATATGAATGGATGGATGGATAGATTGATGAATGAAAGGTACATAAATAGATAGATATGGATGATAGATAGATAGATGATAGATGGATGGATGAATGGATAGATAAATAGATATGATGAATAGATAGATAGATAGATAGATAGATAGATAGATAGATAGATAGATAGATAGATAGACAGATAGATAGAGGGTGGATGGATGGATGGATGGATGGATGGATAGATAGATAGATAGATAGATAGATAGATAGATATATTCATAGATGGCTGGCTGGCTGGCTAGATGGATGAATGATAGGTACATAAATAGATAGGTAGGGATGATACAATGATAGATGATAGATAGATGAGAGAGAGAGAGAGAGATACATAGATTTGGATGGATGGAGGGATGAATGGATGGATAGATAGATAGATAGATAGATAGATAGATAGATAGATAGATAGATGATGGAGTGATAGGTAGGTAGGTAGGTAGATAGAGAGATAGATAGATAGATAGATATATTCATAGATGGCTGGCTGGCTAGATGGATGAATGATAGGTACATAAATAGATAGGTAGGGATGATACAATGATAGATGATAGATAGATGATAGATAGAGAGAGAGATAGAGAGAGAGATACATAGATATGGATGGATGGATAGATAGAGAG
>JAKOOJ010000019.1:11671749-11686749 GCA_022577455.1 Arizona elegans | reverse complement strand
TGGATATATAAATAGATATGGATGAATAGATAGATAGAAAGACAGACAGACAGACAGACAGACAGACAGATAGATAGATAGATGATGGATGGATGGATGGATAGATAGATGGATATATTCATAGATGGCTGGCTGGCTGGCTGGCTGGCTGGCTGGCTGGCTAGATGGAGGAATGATAGGTACATAAATAGATAGGTATGGATGATACAATGATAGATGATAGATAGATGATAGATAGAGAGAGAGAGAGAGATACATAGATATGGATGGATGGATGGATGGATAAATAGATATGGATGAATAGATAGATAGATAAATAGATAGATAGATAGATAGATAAAGTTGATAGATATATAGATGGATCATCGATCGATCGATTGATAGATATAGATGATAGATAGATAGATAGATAGATAGATAGATAGATAGATAGATAGATATGATTGGATGGACTGATGGATGGATAGATCGATGAATGATAGGTACATAAATAGATAGGTATGGATGATACAATGATAGATTATAGATTGTAGATAGATAGACGGAGAGAGAGAGAGACATACATAGATATGGATGGATGAATGGTTGGATAGATAGATAGATAGAAAAATAGAGTAGATAAAGATGATAGATAGATAGATAGATAGATAGATAGATAGATAGATAGATAGATCATCGATAGTGAGATAGATAGATAGAAAGGTAGATAGATAGATAGATAGATAAATAGATATGGATGAATAGATATATAGATAGATTGATAGATCGACAGATATAGATGATAGATAGATGATAGATGATAGATAGATAGAAAGATAGATGTGGATGGATGGGCTGATGGATGGATAGATGGATGAAAGATAGGTACATAAATAGATAGGTATGGATGATAGATAGATGATAGATGATAGATAGATAGATAGATAGATAGATAGATAGATAGATAGATAGATAGATAGATAGATAGATATATTCATAGATGGTTGGCTGGCTGGCTGACTGGCTAGATGGATGAATGATAGGTACATAAATAGACAGGTATGGATGATACAATGATAGATGATAGATAGATGATAGAGTGAGAGAGAGAGAGATACATAGATATAGATGGATGGATGGATGGATAAATAGATATGGATGAATAGATAGATAGATAAATAGATAGATAGATAGATAAACTTGATAGATATATAGATGGATCATCGATCGATCGATTGATAGATATAGATGATAGATAGATAGATAGATAGATAGATAGATAGATAGATAGATAGATATGATTGGATGGACTGATGGATGGATAGGTGGATGAATGATAGGTACATAAATAGACAGGTATGGATGATACAATGATAGATGATAGATAGATGATAGAGAGAGAGAGAGATACATAGATATGGATGGATGGATGGATAGATAGATAGATAGATAGATAGATAGATAGATAGATTGATTGATTGATTGATTGATATATGATAGATAGATATGGATGGATGGATAGATAGATGATAAGATAGATAGATCGATAGATAGATAGTTAGATATGGATGGATAGATTGATCAATAGATAGATAGATCGATAGATAGATAGATATAGATGATAGATGATAGATGATCGATAGATAGATAGATAGATATGATGGATGGATGGATGGATGGATGGATAGATAGATGATAGATGGATGGATGGATGGATAGATAGTTGATAAGATAGATAGATAGACAGACAGATAGATAGATAGATATGGATGGATAGATACATAGATAGATAGATAATAGATGGATGGATGGATGGATAAATAGATATGGATGAATAGATAGATAGATAGATAGATAGATAGATAGATAGATCATCGATAGTGAGATAGATAGATAGAAAGGTAGATAGATAGATAGATAGATAGATAGATAGATAGATAGATAGATCATCGATAGTGAGATAGATAGATAGATAGATAGATAGATAGATAGATAGATTGATGTGGATGGATGGGCTGATGGATGGATAGATGGATGAATGATAGGTACATAAATAGATAGGTATGGATGATAGATAGATGATAGATAGATAGATAGATATATTCATAGATGGCGGGCTGGCTGGCTGGCTGGCTAGATGGATGAATGATAGGTACATAAATAGATAGGTATGGATGATACAATGATAGATGATAGATAGATGATAGAGAGAGAGAGAGAGAGAGAGAGATACATAGATATGGATGGATGGATGGATGGATAAATAGATATGGATGAATAGATAGATAGATAAATAGATAGATAGATAGATAAACTTGATAGATATATAGATGGATCATCGATCGATCGATTGATAGATATAGATGATAGATAGATAGATAGATAGATAGATAGATAGATAGATAGATATGATTGGATGGACTGATGGATGGATAGATCGATGAATGATAGGTACATAAATAGATAGGTATGGATGATACAATGATAGATTATAGATTGTAGATAGATAGACGGAGAGAGAGAGAGACATACATAGATATGGATGGATGAATGGTTGGATAGATAGATAGATAGAAAAATAGAGTAGATAAAGATGATAGATAGATAGATAGATAGATAGATAGATAGATAGATAATCGATAGTGAGATAGATAGATAGAAAGGTAGATAGATAGATAGATAGATAAATAGATATGGATGAATAGATATATAGATAGATTGATAGATCGACAGATATAGATGATAGATAGATAGATAGATAGATGTGGATGGATGGATGGATGGATGGATGGATAGATAGATGATAGATGGATGGATGGATGGATAGATAGATGATAAGATAGATAGATAGACAGACAGATAGATAGATAGATAGATATGGATGGATAGATAGATAGATAGATAATAGATGGATGGATGGATGGATAAATAGATATGGATGAATAGATAGATAGATAGATAGATAGATAGATAGATAGATCATCGATAGTGAGATAGATAGATAGAAAGGTAGATAGATAGATAGATAAATAGATATGGATGAATAGATATATAGATAGATTGATAGATCGACAGATATAGATGATAGATAGATAGATAGATAGATGTGGATGGATGGGCTGATTGATTGATTGATTGATTGATTGATATATGATAGATAGATAGATATGGATGGATGGATAGATAGATGATAAGATAGATAGATCGACAGATAGATAGCTAGATATGGATGGATAGATAGATCAATAGATAGATAGATCGATAGATAGATAGATATAGATGATAGATGATAGATGATAGATGATAGATAGATAGATAGATAGATAGATAGATAGATAGATAGATAGATATGATGGATGGATGGATGGATGGATAGATAGATGATAGATAGATAGATCGATAGACAGATAGATAGCTAGTTATGGATGGATAGATAGATCAATAGATAGATAGATCGATAGATAGATAGATATAGATGATAGATAGATAGATAGATAGATAGATAGATAGATAGATAGATAGATAGATAGATAGATATGATGGATGGATGGATGGATGGATAGATAGATGATAGATGGATGGATGGATAGATAGATAGATAGACAGACAGATAGATAGATAGATATGGATGGATAGATAGATAGATGATAAGATAGACAGATCGACAGATAGATAGCTAGATATGGATGTATAGATAGATCAATAGATAGATAGATCGATAGATAGATAGATATAGATGATACATGATACATGATAGATAGATAGATAGATAGATAGATAGATAGATAGATAGATATATTCATAGATGGGTGGCTTGCTGGCTGGCTGGCTAGATGGATGAATGATAGGTACATAAATATATAGGTATGGATGATACAATGATAGTTGATAGGTAGATGATAGAGAGAGAGAGAGAGATACATAGATATGGATGGATGGATAGATAGATAGATAGATAGATAGATAGATAGATAGATAGATTGATTTATTGATTGATTGATTGATATATGATAGATAGATAGATATGGATGGATGGATAGATAGATGATAAGATAGATAGATCGACAGATAGATAGCTAGATATGGATGGATAGATAGATCAATAGATAGATAGATAGATAGATAGATATAGATGATAGATGATACATGATAGATAGATAGATAGATAGATAGATAGATAGATAGATAGATATGATGGATGGATGGATGGATGGATAGATAGATGATAGATGGATGGATGGATGGATAGATAGATGATAAGATTGATAGATAGACAGACAGATAGATAGATATGGATGGATAGGTACATAGATAGATAGATAATAGATGGATGGATGGATGGATAAATAGATATAGATGATAGATAGATGATAGATGATAGATAGATAGATAGATAGATAGATAGAGATGGATGGATGGACTGATGGATGCATAGATGGATGAATGATAAGTACATAAATAGATAGGTATGGATGATAGATAGATATAGATGATAGATAGATAGAGATGATAGATAGATAGATAGATAGATAGATAGATAGATAGATAGATGGATGGATGGATGGATAGATAGATGATAAGATAGATAGATAGATAGATAGATAGATAGATAGATAGATAGATAGATAGATAGATAGGTTGGTTGGTTGATAGATATATGATAGATAGATATGAATGGATGGATGGATAGATTGATGAATGAAAGGTACATAAATAGACATGGATGATAGATAGATAGATGATAGATGGATAGATCGATAGATAGATATGATTGGATGGACTGATGGATGGATAGATCGATGAATGATAGGTACATAAATAGATAGGTATGGATGATACAATGATAGATGACAGATTATAGATAGATAGATGGAGAGAGAGAGAGAGACATACATAGATATGGATGGATGGATGGTTGGTTGGATAGATAGATAGATAGATAGAAAAATAGAGTAGATAAAAATGATAGATAGATAGATAGATAGATAGATAGATAGATAGATAGATAGATAGATAGATAGATATATTCATAGATGGCTGGCTGGCTGGCTGGCTAGATGGATGACTGATAGGTACATAAATAGATAGGTATGGATGATACAATGATAGATGATAGATAGATAGAGAGATAGAGAGAGAGATAGATAGAGAGAGATACATAAATATGGATGGATGGATAGATAGATAGATAGATAGATAGATAGATAGATAGATAGATAGAAAAATAGAGTAGATAAAGATGATAGATAGATAGATAGATCATCAATAGAGAGATAGATAGATAGATAGATAGATAGATAGATAGATAGATAGATAGATAGATAGATAGATAGATTCATAGATGGCTGGCTGGCCTGCTGGCTGGTTGGCTGGCTAGATGGATGAATGATAGGTACATAAATAGATAGGTATGGATGATAGATAGATAGATGATAGATAGATGATAGATAGGTAGATAGATAAATAGATAATTAAAGTTGATAGATATATAGATGGATCATCGATTGATTGATCGATAGATATAGATGATAGATAGATAGATAGATAGATAGATAGATAGATAGATAGATAGATAGATAGATATGATTGGATGGACTGATGGATGGATAGATCGATGAATGATAGGTACATAAATAGATAGGTATGGATGATACAATGATAGATGATAGATTATAGATAGATAGATGGAGAGAGAGAGAGAGACATACATAGATATGGATGGATGGATGGTTGGATAGATAGATAGGTCATCGATAGAGAGATAGATAGATAGATAGATAGATAGATAGATAGATAGATAGATAGATAGATAGATAAATAGATATGGATGAATAGATATATAGATAGATTGATAGATAGATCGACAGATATAGATGATAGATAGATGATAGATGATAGATAGATAGATAGATAGATAGATAGATAGATAGATAGATAGATGTGAATGGATGGGCTGATGGATGGATAGATGGATGAATGATAGGTACATAAATAGATAGGTATGGATGATAGATAGATGATAGATAGATAGATAGATATATTCATAGATGGCGGGCTGGCTGGCTGGCTGGCTAGATGGATGAATGATAGGTACATAAATAGATAGGTATGGATGATACAATGATAGATGATAGATAGATGATAGATAGAGAGAGAGAGAGAGAGATACATAGATATGGATGGATGGATGGATGGATAAATAGATATGGATGAATAGATAGATAGATAAATCGATAGATAGATAGATAAACTTGATAGATATATAGATGGATCATCGATCGATCGATTGATAGATATAGATGATAGATAGATAGATAGATAGATAGATAGATAGATAGATAGATATGATTGGATGGACTGATGGATGGATAGATCGATGAATGATAGGTACATAAATAGATAGGTATGGATGATACAATGATAGATTATAGATTATAGATAGATAGACGGAGAGAGAGAGAGACATACATAGATATGGATGGATGAATGGTTGGATAGATAGATAGATAGAAAAATAGAGTAGATAAAGATGATAGATAGATAGATAGATAGATAGGTCATCGATAGAGAGATAGATAGATAGATAGATAGATAGATAGATAGATAGATAGATAGATAGATCGACAGATATAGATGATAGATAGATGATAGATGATAGATAGATAGATAGATAGATAGATAGATAGATAGATAGATAGATAGATATATTCATAGATGGGTGGCTGGCTGGCTGGCTGGCTAGATGGATGAATGATAGGTACATAAATATGTAGGTATGGCTGATACAATGATAGATGATAGATAGATGATAGAGAGAGAGAGAGAGAGAGATACATAGATATGGATGGATGGATAGATAGATAGATAGATAGATTGATTGATTGATTGATTGATTGATATATGATAGATAGATAGATATGGATGTATGAATAGATAGATGATAAGATAGATAGATCGATAGACAGATAGATAGCTAGATATGGATGGATAGATAGATCAATAGATAGATAGATCGATAGATAGATAGATAGATAGATAGATAGATAGATAGATAGATAGATAGATAGATATGATGGATGGATGGATGGATAGATAGATGATAGATGGATGGATGGATGGATAGGTAGATGATAAGATAGATAGATAGACAGACAGATAGATAGATAGATATGGATGGATAGATACATAGATAGATAGATAATAGATGGATGGATGGATGGATAAATAGATATAGATGATAGATAGATGATAGATGATAGATAGATAGATAGATAGATAGATAGATAGATAGATAGAGATGGATGGACTGATGGATGCCTAGATGGATGAATGATAGGTACATAAATAGATAGGTATGGATGATAGATAGATAGAGATGATAGATAGATAGAGATGATAGATAGATAGATAGATAGATAGATAGATAGATAGATAGATAGATAGATAGATGGATAGATGATAGATGGATGGATGGATAGATAGATGATAAGATAGATAGATAGATAGATAGATAGATAGATAGATAGGTTGGTTGGTTGGTTGGTTGGTTGATAGATATATGATAGATAGATATGAATGGATGGATGGATAGATTGATGAATGAAAGGTACATAAAAAGATATGGATGATAGATAGATAGATGATAGATGGATGGATGAATGGATAGATAAATAGATATGGATGAATAGATAGATAGATAGATAGATAGATAGATAGATAGATAGGTAGATAGATAGATAGATATGATTGGATGGACTGATGGATGGATACATCGATGAATGATAGGTACCTAGATAGATAGGTATGGATAATACAATGATAGATGACAGATTATAGATAGATAGATGGAGAGAGAGAGAGAGACATACATAGATATGGATGGATGGATGGTTGGATAGATAGATAGATAGAAAAATAGAGAAGATAAAAATGATAGATAGATAGATAGATAGATAGATAGATAGATAGATAGATAGATAGATAGATAGATATATTCATAGATGGCTGGCTGGCTGGCTGGCTAGATGGATGACTGATACGTACATAAATAGATAGGTATGGATGATACAATGATAGATGATAGATAGATAGAGAGATAGAGAGAGAGATAGAGAGAGAGAGATACATAGATATGGATGGATGGATGGATAGATAGATAGATAGAAAAATAGAGTAGATAAAGATGATAGATAGATAGATAGATCATCAATAGAGAGATAGATAGATAGATAGATAGATAGATAGATAGATAGATAGATAGATAGATAGATTCATTGATGGCTGGCTGGCCTGCTGGCTGGTTGGCTGGCTAGATGGATGAATGATAGGTACATAAATAGATAGGTATGGATGATAGATAGATAGATGATAGATAGATGATAGATAGGTAGATAGATAAATAGATAATTAAAGTTGATAGATATATAGATTGATCATCGATTGATTGATCGATAGATATAGATGATAGATAGATAGATAGATAGATAGATAGATAGATATGATTGGATGGACTGATGGATGGATAGATCGATGAATGATAGGTACATAAATAGATAGGTATGGATGATACAATGATAGATGATAGATTATAGATAGATAGATGGAGAGAGAGAGAGAGACATACATAGATATGGATGGATGGATGGTTGGATAGATAGATAGGTCATCGATAGAGAGATAGATAGATAGATAGATAGATAGATAGATAGATAGATAGATAGATAGATAAATAGATATGGATGAATAGATATATAGATAGATTGATAGATAGATCGACAGATATAGATGATAGATAGATGATAGATAGATAGATAGATAGATAGATAGATAGATAGATAGATAGATAGATAGATGTGAATGGATGGGCTGATGGATGGATAGATGGATGAATGATAGGTACATAAATAGATAGGTATGGATGATAGATAGATGATAGATAGATAGATAGATATATTCATAGATGGCGGGCTGGCTGGCTGGCTGGCTAGATGGATGAATGATAGGTACATAAATAGATAGGTATGGATGATACAATGATAGATGATAGATAGATGATAGATAGAGAGAGAGAGAGAGAGATACATAGATATGGATGGATGGATGGATGGATAAATAGATATGGATGAATAGATAGATAGATAAATCGATAGATAGATAGATAAACTTGATAGATATATAGATGGATCATCGATCGATCGATTGATTGATATAGATGATAGATAGATAGATAGATAGATAGATAGATAGATAGATAGATAGATATGATTGGATGGACTGATGGATGGATAGATCGATGAATGATAGGTACATAAATAGATAGGTATGGATGATACAATGATAGATTATAGATTATAGATAGATAGACGGAGAGAGAGAGAGACATACATAGATATGGATGGATGAATGGTTGGATAGATAGATAGATAGAAAAATAGAGTAGATAAAGATGATAGATAGATAGATAGATAGGTCATCGATAGAGAGATAGATAGATAGATAGATAGATAGATAGATAGATAGATAGATAGATAGATAGATCGACAGATATAGATGATAGATAGATGATAGATGATAGATAGATAGATAGATAGATAGATAGATAGATAGATAGATAGATTCATAGATGGGTGGCTGGCTGGCTGGCTGGCTAGATGGATGAATGATAGGTACATAAATATATAGGTATGGCTGATACAATGATAGATGATAGATAGATGATAGAGAGAGAGAGAGAGAGAGAGATACATAGATATGGATGGATGGATAGATAGATAGATAGATAGATAGATTGATTGATTGATTGATTGATATATGATAGATAGATAGATATGGATGGATGAATAGATAGATGATAAGATAGATAGATCGATAGACAGATAGATAGCTAGATATGGATGGATAGATAGATCAATAGATAGATAGATCGATAGATAGATAGATATAGATGATAGATAGATAGATAGATAGATAGATAGATAGATAGATAGATAGATAGATATGATGGATGGATGGATGGATGGATAGATAGATGATAGATGGATGGATGGATGGATAGGTAGATGATAAGATAGATAGATAGACAGACAGATAGATAGATAGATATGGATGGATAGATACATAGATAGATAGATAATAGATGGATGGATGGATGGATAAATAGATATAGATGATAGATAGATGATAGATGATAGATAGATAGATAGATAGATAGATAGATAGATAGATAGAGATGGATGGACTGATGGATGCCTAGATGGATGAATGATAGGTACATCTCTAGATAGACGGAGAGAGAGAGAGACATACATAGATATGGATGGATGAATGGTTGGATAGATAGATAGATAGAAAAATAGAGTAGATAAAGATGATAGATAGATAGATAGATAGATAGGTCATCGATAGAGAGATAGATAGATAGATAGATAGATAGATAGATAGATAGATAGATAGATAGATAGATAGATAGATAGATCGACAGATATAGATGATAGATAGATGATAGATGATAGATAGATAGATAGATAGATAGATAGATAGATAGATAGATAGATAGATATATTCATAGATGGGTGGCTGGCTGGCTGGCTGGCTAGATGGATGAATGATAGGTACATAAATATGTAGGTATGGCTGATACAATGATAGATGATAGATAGATGATAGAGAGAGAGAGAGAGAGATACATAGATATGGATGGATGGATAGATAGATAGATAGATAGATTGATTGATTGATTGATTGATTGATATATGATAGATAGATAGATATGGATGGATGAATAGATAGATGATAAGATAGATAGATCGATAGACAGATAGATAGCTAGATATGGATGGATAGATAGATCAATAGATAGATAGATCGATAGATAGATAGATAGATAGATAGATAGATAGATATGATGGATGGATGGATGGATGGATAGATAGATGATAGATGGATGGATGGATGGATAGGTAGATGATAAGATAGATAGATAGACAGACAGATAGATAGATAGATATGGATGGATAGATACATAGATAGATAGATAATAGATGGATGGATGGATGGATAAATAGATATAGATGATAGATAGATGATAGATGATAGATAGATAGATAGATAGATAGATAGATAGAGATGGATGGACTGATGGATGCCTAGATGGATGAATGATAGGTACATAAATAGATAGGTATGGATGATAGATAGATAGAGATGATAGATAGATAGAGATGATAGATAGATAGATAGATAGATAGATAGATAGATAGATGGATAGATGATAGATGGATGGATGGATAGATAGATGATAAGATAGATAGATAGATAGATAGATAGATAGATAGATAGGTTGGTTGGTTGGTTGGTTGGTTGATAGATATATGATAGATAGATATGAATGGATGGATGGATAGATTGATGAATGAAAGGTACATAAAAAGATATGGATGATAGATAGATAGATGATAGATGGATGGATGAATGGATAGATAAATAGATATGGATGAATAGATAGATAGATAGATAGATAGATAGATAGATAGATAGATAGGTAGATAGATAGATAGATATGATTGGATGGACTGATGGATGGATACATCGATGAATGATAGGTACCTAAATAGATAGGTATGGATAATACAATGATAGATGACAGATTATAGATAGATAGATGGAGAGAGAGAGAGAGACATACATAGATATGGATGGATGGATGGTTGGATAGATAGATAGATAGAAAAATAGAGAAGATAAAAATGATAGATAGATAGATAGATAGATAGATAGATAGATAGATAGATAGATATATTCATAGATGGCTGGCTGGCTGGCTGGCTAGATGGATGACTGATACGTACATAAATAGATAGGTATGGATGATACAATGATAGATGATAGATAGATAGAGAGATAGAGAGAGAGATAGAGAGAGAGAGATACATAGATATGGATGGATGGATGGATAGATAGATAGATAGAAAAATAGAGTAGATAAAGATGATAGATAGATAGATAGATCATCAATAGAGTGATAGATAGATAGATAGATAGATAGATAGATAGATAGATAGATAGATAGATAGATTCATTGATGGCTGGCTGGCCTGCTGGCTGGTTGGCTGGCTAGATGGATGAATGATAGGTACATAAATAGATAGGTATGGATGATAGATAGATAGATGATAGATAGATGATAGATAGGTAGATAGATAAATAGATAATTAAAGTTGATAGATATATAGATGGATCATCGATTGATTGATCGATAGATATAGATGATAGATAGATAGATAGATAGATAGATAGATAGATAGATATGATTGGATGGACTGATGGATGGATAGATCGATGAATGATAGGTACATAAATAGATAGGTATGGATGATACAATGATAGATGATAGATTATAGATAGATAGATGGAGAGAGAGAGAGAGACATACATAGATATGGATGGATGGATGGTTGGATAGATAGATAGGTCATCGATAGAGAGATAGATAGATAGATAGATAGATAGATAGATAGATAAATAGATATGGATGAATAGATATATAGATAGATTGATAGATAGATCGACAGATATAGATGATAGATAGATGATAGATGATAGATAGATAGATAGATAGATAGATAGATAGATAGATAGATAGATAGATGTGAATGGATGGGCTGATGGATGGATAGATGGATGAATGATAGGTACATAAATAGATAGGTATGGATGATAGATAGATGATAGATAGATAGATAGATATATTCATAGATGGCGGGCTGGCTGGCTGGCTGGCTAGATGGATGAATGATAGGTACATAAATAGATAGGTATGGATGATACAATGATAGATGATAAATAGATGATAGATAGAGAGAGAGAGAGAGAGATACATAGATATGGATGGATGGATGGATGGATAAATAGATATGGATGAATAGATAGATAGATAAATCGATAGATAGATAGATAAACTTGATAGATATATAGATGGATCATCGATCGATCGATTGATTGATATAGATGATAGATAGATAGATAGATAGATAGATAGATAGATAGATAGATATGATTGGATGGACTGATGGATGGATAGATCGATGAATGATAGGTACATAAATAGATAGGTATGGATGATACAATGATAGATTATAGATTATAGATAGATAGACGGAGAGAGAGAGAGACATACATAGATATGGATGGATGAATGGTTGGATAGATAGATAGATAGAAAAATAGAGTAGATAAAGATGATAGATAGATAGATAGATAGGTCATCGATAGAGAGATAGATAGATAGATAGATAGATAGATAGATAGATAGATAGATAGATAGATAGATCGACAGATATAGATGATAGATAGATGATAGATGATAGATAGATAGATAGATAGATAGATAGATAGATAGATAGATAGATAGATAGATTCATAGATGGGTGGCTGGCTGGCTGGCTGGCTAGATGGATGAATGATAGGTACATAAATATATAGGTATGGCTGATACAATGATAGATGATAGATAGATGATAGAGAGAGAGAGAGAGAGAGAGAGATACATAAATATGGATGGATGGATAGATAGATAGATAGATAGATAGATAGATTGATTGATTGATTGATATATGATAGATAGATAGATATGGATGGATGAATAGATAGATGATAAGATAGATAGATCGATAGACAGATAGATAGCTAGATATGGATGGATAGATAGATCAATAGATAGATAGATCGATAGATAGATAGATATAGATGATAGATAGATAGATAGATAGATAGATAGATAGATAGATAGATAGATAGATAGATAGATAGATATGATGGATGGATGGATGGATGGATAGATAGATGATAGATGGATGGATGGATGGATAGGTAGATGATAAGATAGATAGATAGACAGACAGATAGATAGATAGATATGGATGGATAGATACATAGATAGATAGATAATAGATGGATGGATGGATGGATAAATAGATATAGATGATAGATAGATGATAGATGATAGATAGATAGATAGATAGATAGATAGATAGATAGATAGATAGAGATGGATGGACTGATGGATGCCTAGATGGATGAATGATAGGTACATAAATAGATAGGTATGGATGATAGATAGATATAGATGATAGATAGATAGAGATGATAGATAGATAGATAGATAGATAGATAGATAGATAGATGATAGATGGATGGATGGATAGATAGATGATAAGATAGATAGATAGATAGATAGATAGATAGATAGATAGATAGATAGATAGATAGGTTGGTTGGTTGGTTGGTTGGTTGATAGATATATGATAGATAGATATGAATGGATGGATGGATAGATTGATGAATGAAAGGTACATAAAAAGATATGGATGATAGATAGATAGATGATAGATGGATGGATGAATGGATAGATAAATAGATATGGATGAATAGATAGATAGATAGATAGATAGATAGATAGATAGATAGATAGATAGATAGGTAGATAGATAGATAGATATGATTGGATGGACTGATGGATGGATACATCGATGAATGATAGGTACCTAAATAGATAGGTATGGATAATACAATGATAGATGACAGATTATAGATAGATAGATGGAGAGAGAGAGAGAGACATACATAGATATGGATGGATGGATGGTTGGATAGATAGATAGATAGAAAAATAGAGAAGATAAAAATGATAGATAGATAGATAGATAGATAGATAGATAGATAGATAGATAGATAGATATATTCATAGATGGCTGGCTGGCTGGCTGGCTAGATGGATGACTGATACGTACATAAATAGATAGGTATGGATGATACAATGATAGATGATAGATAGATAGAGAGATAGAGAGAGAGATAGAGAGAGAGAGATACATAGATATGGATGGATGGATGGATAGATAGATAGATAGAAAAATAGAGTAGATAAAGATGATAGATAGATAGATAGATCATCAATAGAGAGATAGATAGATAGATAGATAGATAGATAGATAGATAGATAGATAGATAGATAGATAGATAGAT
>JAKOOJ010000019.1:11656749-11664249 GCA_022577455.1 Arizona elegans | reverse complement strand
ATAAAGATTAGATAGATAGATAGATAGATAGATAGATAGATAGATAGATCATCGATAGAGAGATAGATAGATAGATAGATAGATAGATAGATAGATAGATAGATATATTCATAGATGGCGGGCTGGCTGGCTGGCTGGCTAGATGGATGAATGATAGGTAGATAAATAGATAGGTATGGATGATACAATGATAGATGATAGATAGATGATAGATAGAGAGAGAGAGAGAGATACATAGATATAGATGGATGGATGGATGGATAAATAGATATGGATGAATAGATAGATAGAAAAATAGATAGATAGATAGATAAAGTTGATAGATATATAGATGGTTCATCGATCGATCGATCGATCGATATAGATGATAGATAGATAGATAGATAGATAGATAGATAGATAGATAGATAAATAGATATGATTGGATGGACTGATGGATGGATAGATCGATGAATGATAGGTACATAAATAGATAGGTATGGATGATACAATGATAGATTATAGATTATAGATAGATAGATGGAGAGAGAGAGAGACATACATAGATATGGATGGATGAATGGTTGGATAGATAGATAGATAGAAAAATAGAGTAGATAAAGATGATAGATAGATAGATAGATAGATAGATAGATCATCGATAGTGAGATAGATAGATAGATAGATAGATAGATAGATAGATAGATAGATAGATATAAGATGGATGGATGGATGGATAGATAGACAGAGAGACAGACAGACAGACAGATAGATAGATAGATAGATAGATGTGGATGGATGGGCTGATGGATGGATAGATGGATGAATGATAGGTACATAAATAGATAGGTATGGATGATAGATGATAGATGATAGATAGATAGATAGATAGATAGATAGATACATAGATAGATTCATAGATGGGTGGCTGGCTGGCTAGCTGGCTAGATGGATGAATGATAGGTACATAAATAGATAGGTATGGATGATACAATGATAGATGATAGATAGATGATAGAGAGAGAGAGAGAGATACATAGATATGGATGGATGGATGGATAGATAGATAGATAGATAGATAGATAGATAGATAGATTGATTGATTGATTGATTGATTGATTGATATATGATAGATAGATAGATATGGATGGATGGATAGATAGATGATAAGATAGATAGATCGATAGACAGATAGATAGATATAGATGATAGATGATACATGATAGATAGATAGATAGATAGATAGATAGATAGATAGATAGATAGACAGATTAGATAGAAATAAAGAGAAATAATTAGATTGGTAACAGATAAATAGATAGATAGATAGATAGATAGATAGATAGATAGATAGATAGATAGATAGATAGATGATAGATAGATAAACATATTAGATAGAAATAAACAGAAATAATTAGATTGGTAACAGATAGATGATAGATAGATAGATAGATAGATAGATAGATAGATAGATAGACAGACAGATTAGATAGAAATAAACAGAAATAAATAGATTGGTAACAGATGATAGATAGAAAGATAGATAGATAGATGGATAGGTAGATAGATAGATAGATGATAGATAGAGAGATAGATAGATAGATAGATAGATAGATAGATATGATTGGATGGACTGATGGATGGATAGATCGATGAATGATAGGTACATAAATAGATAGGTATGGATGATACAATGATAGATTATAGATTATAGATAGATAGATGGAGAGAGAGAGACATACATAGATATGGATGGATGAATGGTTGGATAGATAGATAGATAGAAAAATAGAGTAGATAAATATGATAGATAGATAGATAGATAGATAGATAGATAGATAGATCATCGATAGTGAGATAGATAGATAGAAAGATAGATAGATAGATAGATAGATAGATAGATAGATAGATAGATAGATAGATATAAGATGGATGGATGGATGGATAGACAGACAGACAGACAGATAGATAGATAGATAGATAGATAGATAGATAGATAGATAGATGTGGATGGATGGGCTGATGGATGGATAGATGGATGAATGATAGGTACATAAATAGATAGGTATGGATGATAGATAGATGATAGATGATTGATGGATGGATGGATGAATGGATGGATAGATAGATAGATAGATAGATAGATAGATAGATAGATAGATAGATTCATAGATGGGTGGCTGGCTGGCTGGCTGGCTAGATGGGTGAATGATAGGTACATAAATAGATAGGTATGGATGATACAATGATAGATGATAGATAGATGATAGAGAGAGAGAGAGAGAGAGAGATACATAGATATGGATGCATGGATAGATAGATAGATAGATAGATAGATAGATAGATAGATAGATAGATAGATAGATAGATAGATGTGGATGGATGGGCTGATGGATGGATAGATGGATGAATGATAGGTATATAAATAGATAGGTATGGATGATAGATAGATGATAGATAGATAGATAGATAGATAGATAGATGATAGATGGATGGATGGATAGATAGATTATAAGATAGATAGATAGATAGATAGATAGATAGATAGATAGATAGGTTGGTTGGTTGATAGATATATGATAGATAGATATGAATGGATGGATGGATAGATTGATGAATGAAAGGTACATAAATAGATATGGATGATCGATAGATAGATGATAGATGGATGGATGAATGGATAGATAAATAGATATGGATGAATAGATAGATAGATAGATAGATAGATAGATAGATATGATTGGATGGACTGATGGATGGATAGATCGATGAATGATAGGTACATAAATAGATAGGTATGGATGATACAATGATAGATGACAGATTATAGATAGATAGATGGAGAGAGAGAGAGAGAGACATACATAGATATGGATGGATGGATGGTTGGATAGATAGATAGATAGATAGATAGATAGATAGAAAAATAGAGTAGATAAAAATGATAGATAGATAGATAGATAGATAGATAGATAGATAGATAGATAGATAGATAGATAGATATATTCATAGATGGCTGGCTGGCTGGCTGGCTAGATGGATGACTTATAGGTACATAAATAGATAGGGATGGATGATACAATGATAGATGATAGAGAGATAGAGAGATAGAGAGAGAGATAGAGAGAGAGAGATACATAGATATGGATGGATGGATGGATAGATTGATGAATGAAAGGTACATAAATAGATATGGATGATAGATAGATAGATGATGGATGGATGAATGGATAGATAAATAGATATGGATGAATAGATAGATAGATAGATAGATAGATAGATAGATAGATATGATTGGATGGACTGATGGATGGATAGATCGATGAATGATAGGTACATAAATAGATAGGTATGGATGATACAATGATAGATGACAGATTATAGATAGAGAGATGGAGAGAGAGAGAGAGAGACATACATAGATATGGATGGATGGATGGTTGGATAGATAGATAGATAGATAGAAAAATAGAGTAGATAAAGATTAGATAGATAGCTAGATAGCTAGATAGATAGATAGATAGATCATCGATAGAGAGATAGATAGATAGATAGATAGATAGATAGATAGATAGATAGATAGATAGATAGATAGATATATTCATAGATGGCGGGCTGGCTGGCTGGCTGGCTAGATGGATGAATGATAGGTACATAAATAGATAGGTATGGATGATACAATGATAGATGATAGATAGATGATAGAGAGAGAGAGAGAGAGAGATACATAGATATGGATGGATGGATGGATAAATAGATATGGATGAATAGATAGATAGATAAATAGATAGATAGATAGATAAAGTTGATAGATATATAGATGGATCATCGATCGATCGATCGATCGATATAGATGATAGATAGATAGATAGATAGATAGATAGATAGATAGATAAATAGATAAGATTGGATGGACTGATGGATGGATAGATCGATGAATGATAGGTACATAAATAGATAGGTATGGATGATACAATGATAGATTATAGATTATAGATAGATAGATGGAGAGAGAGAGACATACATAGATATGGATGGATGAATGGTTGGATAGATAGATAGATAGAAAAATAGAGTAGATAAAGATGATAGATAGATAGATAGATAGATAGATAGATAGATAGATCATCGATAGTGAGATAGATAGATAGAAAGATAGATAGATAGATAGATAGATAGATAGATAGATAGATAGATAGATAGATATAAGATGGATGGATGGATGGATAGACAGACAGACAGACAGACAGACAGACAGATAGATAGATAGATAGATAGATAGATAGATAGATAGATGTGGATGGATGGGCTGATGGATGGATAGATGGATGAATGATAGGTACATAAATAGATAGGTATGGATGATAGATAGATGATAGATGATTGATAGATGGATGGATGGATGGATGGATAGATAGATAGATAGATAGATAGATAGATAGATAGATAGATAGATTCATAGATGGGTGGCTGGCTGGCTGGCTGGCTAGATGGATGAATGATAGGTACATAAATAGATAGGTATGGATGATACAATGATAGATGATAGATAGATGATAGAGAGAGAGAGAGAGAGAGAGAGAGAGAGAGATACATAGATATGGATGCATGGATAGATAGATAGATAGATAGATAGATAGATAGATAGATAGATAGATAGATAGATGTGGATGGATGGGCTGATGGATGGATAGATGGATGAATGATAGGTACATAAATAGATAGGTATGGATGATAGATAGATGATAGATGATAGATAGATGGATGGATGAATGGATGGATAGATAGATAGATAGATAGATAGATAGATAGATAGATAGATAGATAGATAGATAGATAGATTCATAGATGGGTGGCTGGCTGGCTGGCTGGCTAGATGGATGAATGATAGGTACATAAATAGATAGGTATGGATGATACAATGATAGATGATAGATAGATGATAGAGAGAGAGAGAGAGAGAGAGAGAGAGATACATAGATATGGATGCATGGATAGATAGATAGATAGATAGATAGATAGATAGATAGATAGATAGATGTGGATGGATGGGCTGATGGATGGATAGATGGATGAATGATAGGTACATAAATAGATAGGTATGGATGATAGATAGATGATAGATGATAGATAGATGGATGGATGAATGGATGGATAGATAGATAGATAGATAGATAGATAGATTCATAGATGGGTGGCTGGCTGGCTGGCTGGCTAGATGGATGAATGATAGGTACATAAATAGATAGGTATGGATGATACAATGATAGATGATAGATAGATGATAGAGAGAGAGAGAGAGATATACATAGATATGGATGCATGGATAGATAGTTAGATAGATAGATTGATTGATTGATTGATTGATTGATTGTAATATGATAGATAGATAGATATGGATGGATGGATAGATAGATGATAAGATAGATAGATCGATAGACAGATAGATAGATATAGATGATAGATGATACATGATAGATAGATAGATAGATAGATAGATAGATAGATAGATAGGATGGATGGATGGATGGATGGATAGATAGATGATAGATGGATGGATGGATGGATAGATAGATGATAAGATAGATAGATAGACAGACAGATAGATAGATAGATATGGAGTGATAGATAGATAGATAGATAGATAGAAAATAGATGGATGGATGGATGGATGGATGGATAAATAGATATGGATGAATAGATAGATAGATAGATAGATAGATAGATAGATAGATAGATAGATAGATAGATAAAGATGATAGATAGATAGATCGATGGATCATCGATCCATCGATCGATCGATCGATAGATAGATAAATATAGATGATAGATAGATGATAGATGATAGATAGATAGATAGATAGATAGAGATGGATGGATGGACTGATGGATGCATAGATGGATGAATGATAGGTACATAAATAGATAGGTATGGATGATAGATAGATAGAGATGATAGATAGAGATGATAGATAGATAGATAGATAGATAGATAGATAGGTTGGTTGGTTGGTTGATAGATATATGATAGATAGATATGAATGGATGGATGGATAGATTGATGAATGAAAGGTACATAAATAGATATGGATGATTGATAGATAGATGATAGATGGATGGATGAATGGATAGATAAATAGATATGGATGAATAGATAGATAGATAGATAGATAGATAGATAGATAGATATGATTGGATGGACTGATGGATGGATAGATCGATGAATTATAGGTACAGAAATAGATAGGTATGGATGATACAATGATAGATGACAGATTATAGATAGAGAGATGGAGAGAGAGAGAGAGACATACATAGATATGGATGGATGGATGGTTGGATAGATAGATAGATAGATAGATAGATAGAAAAATAGAGTAGATAAAGATTAGATAGATAGATAGATAGATAGATAGATAGATAGATAGATAGATAGATCGATCATCGATAGAGAGATAGATAGATAGATAGATAGATAGATAGATAGATAGATAGATAGATAGATATATTCATAGATGGCGGGCTGGCTGGCTGGCTGGCTAGATGGATGAATGATAGGTAGATAAATAGATAGGTATGGATGATACAATGATAGATGATAGATAGATGATAGATAGAGAGAGAGAGAGAGATACATAGATATAGATGGATGGATGGATGGATAAATAGATATGGATGAATAGATAGATAGAAAAATAGATAGATAGATAGATAAAGTTGATAGATATATAGATGGTTCATCGATCGATCGATCGATCGATATAGATGATAGATAGATAGATAGATAGATAGATAGATAGATAGATAGATAAATAGATATGATTGGATGGACTGATGGATGGATAGATCGATGAATGATAGGTACATAAATAGATAGGTATGGATGATACAATGATAGATTATAGATTATAGATAGATAGATGGAGAGAGAGAGAGACATACATAGATATGGATGGATGAATGGTTGGATAGATAGATAGATAGAAAAATAGAGTAGATAAAGATGATAGATAGATAGATAGATAGATAGATAGATAGATAGATAGATCATCGATAGTGAGATAGATAGATAGATAGATAGATAGATAGATAGATAGATAGATAGATATAAGATGGATGGATGGATGGATAGATAGACAGACAGACAGACAGACAGACAGACAGACAGACAGATAGATAGATAGATAGATGTGGATGGATGGGCTGATGGATGGATAGATGGATGAATGATAGGTACATCAATAGATAGGTATGGATGATAGATGATAGATGATAGATAGATAGATAGATAGATAGATAGATAGATAGATAGATAGATTCATAGATGGGTGGCTGGCTGGCTGGCTGGCTAGATGGATGAATGATAGGTACATAAATAGATAGGTATGGATGATACAATGATAGATGATAGATAGATGATAGAGAGAGAGAGAGAGAGATACATAGATATGGATGGATGGATAGATAGATAGATAGATAGATAGATAGATAGATAGATAGATTGATTGATTGATTGATTGA
>JAKOOJ010000019.1:11641749-11644249 GCA_022577455.1 Arizona elegans | reverse complement strand
TAGAAGATAGATAGATGATAGAGAGAGAGAGAGAGAGATACATAGATATGGATGGATGGATGGATAGATAGATAGATAGATAGATAGATTGATTGATTGATTGATTGATTGATATATGATAGATAGATAGATATGGATGGATGGATAGATAGATGATAAGATAGATAGATCAATAGACAGATAGATAGATATAGATGATAGATGATACATGATAGATAGATAGATAGATAGATAGATAGATAGATAGATAGATAGATAGACAGATTAGAGAGAAATAAAGAGAAATAATTAGATTGGTAACAGATAGATAGATAGATAGATAGATAGATAGATAGATAGATAGATGATAGATAGATAAACAGATTAGATAGAAATAAACAGAAATAATTAGATTGGTAACAGATAGATGATAGATAGATAGATAGATAGATAGATAGATAGATAGATAGATACATAGATATAAGATGGATGGATGGATGGATGGATAGATAGACAGACAGACAGACAGACAGACATATAGATAGATAGATAGATAGATAGATAGATAGATAGAGATGGATGGATGGACTGATGGATGCATAGATGGATGAATGATAGGTACATAAATAGATAGGTATGGATGATACAATGATTAGATGATAGATAGATGATAGATAGTTAGAGAGGTAGAGAGAGAGATACATAGATATGGATGGATGGATAGATAGATGATAGATGGATGGATGGATGGATAGATAGATAGATAGATAGATAGATTGATTGATTGATTGATTGAATGATTGATAGATATATGATCGATAGATAAATATAGATGATAGATAGATGATAGATGATAGATAGATAGATAGATAGATAGATAGATAGATAGATAGATAGATAGAGATGGATGGATGGACTGATGGATGCATAGATGGATGAATGATAGGTACATAAATAGATAGGTATGGATGATAGATAGATAGAGATGATAGATAGAGATGATAGATAGATAGATAGATAGATAGATAGATAGATAGATAGATGGATAGATGATAGATGGATGGATGGATAGATAGATGATAAGATAAATAGATAGATAGATAGATAGATAGATAGATAAATAGATAGGTTGGTTGGTTGATAGATATATGATAGATAGATATGAATGGATGGATGGATAGATTGATGAATGAAAGGTACATAAATAGATATGGATGATTGATAGATAGATGATAGATGGATGGATGAATGGATAGATAAATAGATATGGATGAATAGATAGATAGATAGATAGATAGATAGATAGATAGATAGATAGATATGATTGGATGGACTGATGGATGGATAGATCGATGAATTATAGGTACATAAATAGATAGGTATGGATGATACAATGATAGATGACAGATTATAGATAGAGAGATGGAGAGAGAGAGAGAGACATACATAGATATGGATGGATGGATGGTTGGATAGATAGATAGATAGATAGATAGAAAAATAGAGTAGATAAAGATTAGATAGATAGATAGATAGATAGATAGATAGATAGATAGATAGATCGATCATCGATAGAGAGATAGATAGATAGATAGATAGATAGATAGATAGATAGATAGATAGATAGATATATTCATAGATGGCGGGCTGGCTGGCTGGCTGGCTAGGTGGATGAATGATAGGTAGATAAATAGATAGGTATGGATGATACAATGATAGATGATAGATAGATGATAGATAGAGAGAGAGAGAGAGATACATAGATATAGATGGATGGATGGATGGATAAATAGATATGGATGAATAGATAGATAGATAAATAGATAGATAGATAGATAAAGTTGATAGATATATAGATGGTTCATCGATCGATCGATCGATCGATATAGATGATAGATAGATAGATAGATAGATAGATAGATAGATAGATAGATAAATAGATATGATTGGATGGACTGATGGATGGATAGATCGATGAATGATAGGTACATAAATAGATAGGTATGGATGATACAATGATAGATTATAGATTATAGATAGATAGATGGAGAGAGAGAGAGACATACATAGATATGGATGGATGAATGGTTGGATAGATAGATAGATAGAAAAATAGAGTAGATAAAGATGATAGATAGATAGATAGATAGATAGATAGATAGATAGATAGATCATCGTTAGTGAGATAGATAGATAGAAAGATAGATAGATAGATAGATAGATAGATATAAAATGGATGGATGGATGGATGGATGGATAGACAGACAGACAGACAGACAGACAGACAGACAGACAGACAGATAGATAGATAGATGTGGATGGATGGGCTGATGGATGGATAGATGGATGAATGATGGGTACATAAATAGATAGGTATGGATGATAGATGATAGAAGATAGATAGATGATAGAGAGAGAGAGAGAGAGATACATAGATATGGATGGATGGATGGATGGATAGATAGATAGATAGATAGATAGATTGATTGATTGATTGATTGATATATGATAGATAGATAGA
>JAKOOJ010000019.1:11619249-11631749 GCA_022577455.1 Arizona elegans | reverse complement strand
ATAGATGATAAGATAGATAGACAGACAGATAGATAGATAGATATAGATGGATAGATACATAGATAGATAGATAATAGATGGATGGATGGATGGATAAATAGATGATAGATGATAGATAGATGATAGATGATAGATAGATAGATAGATAGATAGATAGAGATGGATGGATGGACTGATGGATGCATAGATGGATGAATGATAGGTACATAAATAGATAGGTATGGATGATAGATAGATATAGATGATAGATAGATAGAGATGATAGATAGATAGATAGATAGATAGATAGATAGAGATGGATGGATGGACTGATGGATGCATAGATGGATGAATGATAGGTACATAAATAGATAGGTATGGATGATAGATAGATATAGATGATAGATAGATAGAGATGATAGATAGATAGATAGATAGATAGATAGATAGATAGATAGATAGATAGATAGATAGATGATAGATGGATGGATGGATAGATAGATGATAAGATAGATAGATAGATAGATAGATAGATAGATAGATAGATAGATAGATTGGTTGGTTGGTTGATAGAGATATGATAGATAGATATGAATGGATGGATGGATAGATTGATGAATGAAAGGTACATAAATAGATATGGATGATAGATAGATAGATAGATAGATAGATAGATAGATAGATAGATAGATTGGTTGGTTGGTTGGTTGATAGATATATGATAGATAGATATGAATGGATGGATGGATAGATTGATGAATGAAAGGTACATAAATAGATATGGATGATAGATAGATGATAGATGGATGGATGAATGGATAGATAGATAGATAGATAGATAGATAGATAGATAGATATGATTGGATGGACTGATGGATGGATAGATCGATGAATGATAGATACATAAATAGATAGGTATGGATGATACAATGATAGATGATAGATAGATAGAGAGAGAGATAGAGAGAGAGAGATACATAAATATGGATGGATGAATGGTTGGATAGATAGATAGATAGAAAAATAGAGTAGATAAAGATGATAGATAGATAGATAGATAGATAGATAGATAGATAGATAGATCATCGATAGTGAGATAGATAGATAGAAAGGTAGATAGATAGATAGATAAATAGATATGGATGAATAGATATATAGATAGATTGATAGATCGACAGATATAGATGATAGATAGATGATAGATGATAGATAGATAGATAGATAGATGTGGATGGATGGGCTGATGGATGGATAGATGGATGAAAGATAGGTACATAAATAGATAGGTATGGATGATAGATAGATGATAGATGATAGATAGATAAATAGATAGATAGATAGATAGATAGATAGATAGATAGATAGATAGATAGATAGATAGATAGATAGATATATTCATAGATGGGTGGCTGGTTGGCTGGCTGGCTAGATGGATGAATGATAGGTACATAAATAGATAGGTATGGATGATACAATGATAGATGATAGATAGATGATAGAGAGAGAGAGAGAGATACATAGATATGGATGGATGGATGTATAGATAGATAGATAGATAGATAGATAGATAGATAGATTGATTGATTGATATATGATAGATAGATATGATAGATATGGATGGATGGATAGATAGATGATAAGATAGATAGATCGATAGATATGGATGGATAGATAGATCAATAGATCGATAGATCGATAGATCGATAGATATAGATGATAGATGATACATGATAGATAGATAGATAGATAGATAGATAGATAGATAGATAGATAGATAGATAGATATGATGGATGGATGGATGGATGGATAGATAGATGATAGATGGATGGATAGATAGATGATAAGATAGATAGATAGACAGACAGATAGATAGATAGATATGGATGGATAGATAGATAGATAGATAGATGTGGATGGATGGGCTGATGGATGGATAGATGGATGAAAGATAGGTACATAAATAGATAGGTATGGATGATACAATGATAGATGATAGATAGATGATAGAGAGAGAGAGAGAAAGATACATAGATATGGATGGATGGATAGATTGATTGATTGATTGATTGATTGATTGATTGATATATGATAGATAGATAGATATGGATGGATGGATAGATAGATGATAAGATAGATAGATCGATAGACAGATAGATAACTAGATATGGATGGATAGATTGATCAATAGATAGATAGATCGATAAATAGATAGATATAGATGATAGATGATACATGATAGATAGATAGATATGATGGATGGATGGATGGATGGATAGATAGATGATAGATGGATGGATGGATGGATAGATAGATAGATGATAAGATAGATAGATAGACAGACAGATAGATAGCTATATATGGATGGATAGATTGATCAATAGATAGATAGATCGATAGATAGATAGATATAGATGATAGATGATACATGATAGATAGATAGATATGATGGATGGATGGATGGATAGATAGATGATAGATGGATGGATGGATAGATAGATAGATAGATAGATAATAGATGGATGGATGGATGGATAAATAGATATGGATGAATAGATAGATAGATAGATAGATAGATAGATAGATAGATAGATAGATAGATATGGATGGATGGACTGATGGATGCATAGATGGATGAATGATAGGTACATAAATAGATAGGTATGGATGATAGATAGATATAGATATAGATAGATAGAGATGATAGATAGATAGATAGATAGATAGATAGATAGAGAGAGAGAGAGATGATAGATGGATGGATGGATAGATAGATGATAAGATAGATAGATAGATAGATAGATAGATAGATAGATAGATAGATAGATAGGTTGGTTGATAGATATATGATAGATAGATATGAATGGATGGATGGATAGATTGATGAATGAAAGGTACATAAATAGATATGGATGATAGATAGATAGATGATAGATGGATGGATGAATGGATAGATAAATAGATATGGATGAATAGATAGATAGATAGATAGATAGATAGATAGATAGATAGATATGATTGGATGGACTGATGGATGGATAGATCGATGAATGATAGGTACATAAATAGATAGGTATGGATGATACAATGATAGATGATAGATAGATGATAGAGAGAGAGAGAGAAAGATACATAGATATGGATGGATGGATGGTTGGATAGATAGATAGATAGAAAAATAGAGTAGATAAAGATTAGATAGATAGATAGATAAATAGATAGATAGATAGATAGATAGATAGATAGATAGATAGATCATCGATAGACAGATAGATAGATAGATAGATAGATAGATAGATAGATAGATATATTCATAGATGGTGGGCTGGCTTGCTGGCTGGCTAGATGGATGAATGATAGGTACATAAATAGATAGGTATGGATTATACAATGATAGATGATAGATAGATGATAGATAGAGAGAGAGAGAGATACATAGATATGGATGGATGGATGGATGGATAAATAGATATGGATGAATAGATAGATAAATAGATAGATAGATAGATAAAGTTGATAATTATATAGATGGATCATCGATCGATCGATCGATATAGATGATAGATAGATAGATAGATAGATAGATAGATAGATAGATAGATATGATTGGATGGACTGATGGATGGATAGATCCATGAATGATAGGTACATAAATAGATAGGAATGGATGATAAAATGATAGATTATAGATTATAGATAGATAGATGGAGAGACAGAGAGACATACATAGATATGGATGGATGAATGGTTAGATAGATAGATAGAAAAATAGAGTAGATAAAGATGATAGATAGATAGATAGATAGATAGATAGATAGATAGATAGATAGATCATCGATAGTGAGATAGATAGATAGAAAGGTAGATAGATAGATAGATAAATAGATATGGATGAATAGATATATAGATAGATTGATAGATCGACAGATATAGATGATAGATAGATGATAGATAGATAGATAGATAGATAGATAGATAGATAGATAGATAGATGTGGATGGATGGGCTGATGGATGGATAGATGGATGATAGATAGGTACATAAATAGATAGGTATGGATGATAGATAGATGATAGATAGATAGATAGATAGATAGATAGATAGATAGATAGATATATTCATAGATGGGTGGCTGGCTGGCTGGCTGGCTAGATGGATGAATGATAGGTACATAAATAGATAGGTATGGATGATACAATGATAGATGATAGATAGATGATAGAGAGAGAGAGAGAGAGATACATAGATATGGATGGATGGATGGATAGATAGATAGATAGATAGATAGATAGATAGATAGATTGATTGATTGATATATGATAGATAGATAGATATGGATGGATGGATAGATAGATGATAAGATAGATAGATCAATAGAGAGATAGATAGATAGATATGGATGGATAGATAGATAAATAGATAGATCGATCGATCGATAGATATAGATGATACATGATACATGATAGATAGATAGATAGATAGATAGATAGATAGATAGATAGATAGATATGATGGATGGATGGATGGATAGATAGATGATAGATGGATGGATGGATGGATAGATAGATGATAAGATAGATAGATAGATAGATAGATAGATAGATAGATAGATAGATAGATATGGATGGATAGATAGATAGATAGATAGATAGATAGATAGATAGATAGATAGATAGATAGATAGATAATAGATGGATGGATGGATAAATAGATATGGATGAATTGATAGATAGATAGATAGATAGATAGATAGATAAAGATGATAGATAGATAGATAGATAGATAGATAGATAGATAGATAGATAGATAGATAGAGATGGATGGATGGACTGATGGATGCATAGATGGATGAATGATAGGTACATAAATAGATAGGTATGGATGATAGATAGATAGAGATGATAGATAGAGATGATAGATAGATAGATAGATAGATAGATAGATAGATAGATAGATGATAGATGGATGGATGGATAGATAGATGATAAGATAGATAGATAGATAGATAGATAGATAGATAGATAGATAGATAGATTTATGTGGATGGATGGGCTGATGGATGGATAGATGGATGAATGATAGGTACATAAATAGATAGGTATGGATGATAGATAGATGATAGATAGATAGATAGATATATTCATAGATGGCGGGCTGGCTGGCTGGCTGGCTAGATGGATGAATGATAGGTACATAAATAGATAGGTATGGATGATACAATGATAGATGATAGATAGATGATAGATAGAGAGAGAGAGAGAGAGATACATAGATATGGATGGATGGATGGATGGATAAATAGATATGGATGAATAGATAGATAGATAAATAGATAGATAGATAGATAAAGTTGATAGATATTTAGATGGATCATCGATCGATCGATTGATAGATATAGATGATAGATAGATAGATAGATAGATAGATAGATAGATAGATAGATAGATTGATAGATATGATTGGATGGACTGATGGATGGATAGATCGATGAATGATAGGTACATAAATAGATAGGTATGGATGATACAATGATAGATTATAGATTATAGATAGATAGACGGAGAGAGAGAGAGACATACATAAATATGGATGGATGAATGGTTGGATAGATAGATAGATAGAAAAATAGAGTAGATAAAGATGATAGATAGATAGATAGATAGATAGATAGATAGATAGATCATCGATAGTGAGATAGATAGATAGAAAGGTAGATAGATAGATAGATAAATAGATATGGATGAATAGATATATAGATAGATTGATAGATCGACAGATATAGATGATAGATAGATGATAGATGATAGATAGATAGATAGATAGATGTGGATGGATGGGCTGATGGATGGATAGATGGATGAAAGATAGGTACATAAATAGATAGGTATGGATGATAGATAGATGATAGATGATAGATAGATGTATTCATAGATGGGTGGCTGGTTGGCTGGCTGGCTAGATGGATGAATGATAGGTACATAAATAGATAGGTATGGATGATACAATGATAGATGATAGATAGTTGATAGAGAGAGAGAGAGATACATAGATATGGATGGATGGATAGATAGATAGATAGATAGATAGATTGATTGATTGATTGATATATGATAGATAGATATGATAGATATGGATGGATGGATAGATAGATGATAAGATAGATAGATCGATAGACAGATAGGTAGATAGATATGGATGGATAGATAGATCAATAGATAGATAGATCGATAGATCGATAGATATAGATGATAGATGATACATGATAGATAGATAGATAGATAGATAGATAGATAGATAGATAGATAGATATGATGGATGGATGGATGGATGGATGGATAGATAGATGATAGATGGATGGATAGATAGATGATAAGATAGATAGATAGACAGACAGATAGATAGATAGATATGGATGGATAGATAGATAGATAGATAGATGTGGATGGATGGGCTGATGGATGGATAGATGGATGAAAGATAGGTACATAAATAGATAGGTATGGATGATACAATGATAGATGATAGATAGATGATAGAGAGAGAGAGAGAAAGATACATAGATATGGATGGATGGATAGATTGATTGATTGATTGATTGATTGATACATGATAGATAGATAGATATGATGGATGGATGGATGGATGGATAGATAGATGATAGATGGATGGATGGATGGATAGATAGATAGATGATAAGATAGATAGATAGACAGACAGATAGATAGCTAGATATGGATGGATAGATTGATCAATAGATAGATAGATCGATAGATAGATAGATATAGATGATAGATGATACATGATAGATAGATAGATATGATGGATGGATGGATGGATAGATAGATGATAGATGGATGGATGGATAGATAGATAGATAGATAGATAATAGATGGATGGATGGATGGATAAATAGATATGGATGAATAGATAGATAGATAGATAGATAGATAGATAGATAGATAGATAGATATGGATGGATGGACTGATGGATGCATAGATGGATGAATGATAGGTACATAAATAGATAGGTATGGATGATAGATAGATATAGATATAGATAGATAGAGATGATAGATAGATAGATAGATAGATAGATAGATAGAGAGAGAGATGATAGATGGATGGATGGATAGATAGATGATAAGATAGATAGATAGATAGATAGATAGATAGATAGATAGATAGATAGGTTGGTTGATAGATATATGATAGATAGATATGAATGGATGGATGGATAGATGGATGAATGATAGGTACATAAATAGATAGGTATGGATGATACAATGATAGATGATAGATAGATGATAGATAGAGAGAGAGAGAGAGAGATACATAGATATGGATGGATGGATGGATGGATAAATAGATATGGATGAATAGATAGATAGATAAATAGATAGATAGATAGATAAAGTTGATAGATATATAGATGGATCATCGATCGATCGATTGATAGATATAGATGATAGATAGATAGATAGATAGATAGATAGATAGATAGATAGATTGATAGATATGATTGGATGGACTGATGGATGGATAGATCGATGAATGATAGGTACATAAATAGATAGGTATGGATGATACAATGATAGATTATAGATTATAGATAGATAGACGGAGAGAGAGAGAGACATACATAAATATGGATGGATGAATGGTTGGATAGATAGATAGATAGAAAAATAGAGTAGATAAAGATGATAGATAGATAGATAGATAGATAGATAGATAGATAGATAGATAGATAGATAGGTTGGTTGATAGATATATGATAGATAGATATGAATGGATGGATGGATAGATGGATGAATGATAGGTACATAAATAAATAGATATGGATGAATAGATATATAGATAGATTGATAGATCGACAGATATAGATGATAGATAGATGATAGATGATAGATAGATAGATAGATAGATGTGGATGGATCGGCTGATGGATGGATAGATGGATGAAAGATAGGTACATAAATAGATAGGTATGGATGATAGATAGATGATAGATGATAGATAGATAGATAGATAGATAGATAGATAGATAGATAGATAGATAGATAGATAGATGTATTCATAGATGGGTGGCTGGTTGGCTGGCTGGCTAGATGGATGAATGATAGGTACATAAATAGATAGGTATGGATGATACAATGATAGATGATAGATAGTTGATAGAGAGAGAGAGAGATACATAGATATGGATGGATGGATGGATAGATAGATAGATAGATAGATAGATAGATAGATTGATTGATTGATATATGATAGATAGATATGATAGATATGGATGGATGGATAGATAGATGATAAGATAGATAGATCGATAGACAGATAGGTAGATAGATATGGATGTATAGATAGATCAATAGATAGATAGATCGATAGATCGATAGATATAGATGATAGATGATACATGATAGATAGATAGATAGATAGATAGATAGATAGATAGATAGATAGATAGATAGATATGATGGATGGATGGATGGATGGATGGATAGATAGATGATAGATGGATGGATAGATAGATGATAAGATAGATAGATAGACAGACAGATAGATAGATAGATATGGATGGATAGATAGATAGATAGA
The DNA here is from genome assembly GCA_022577455.1 of Arizona elegans. NCBI lineage: Eukaryota > Metazoa > Chordata > Lepidosauria > Squamata > Colubridae > Arizona > Arizona elegans. Next base: position 11,623,174 of record JAKOOJ010000019.1, on the reverse strand, counting down.
TAGATGTGGATGGATGGGCTGATGGATGGATAGATGGATGAAAGATAGGTACATAAATAGATAGGTATGGATGATACAATGATAGATGATAGATAGATGATAGAGAGAGAGAGAGAAAGATACATAGATATGGATGGATGGATAGATTGATTGATTGATTGATTGATTGATACATGATAGATAGATAGATATGATGGATGGATGGATGGATGGATAGATAGATGATAGATGGATGGATGGATGGATAGATAGATAGATGATAAGATAGATAGATAGACAGACAGATAGATAGCTAGATATGGATGGATAGATTGATCAATAGATAGATAGATCGATAGATAGATAGATATAGATGATAGATGATACATGATAGATAGATAGATATGATGGATGGATGGATGGATAGATAGATGATAGATGGATGGATGGATAGATAGATAGATAGATAGATAATAGATGGATGGATGGATGGATAAATAGATATGGATGAATAGATAGATAGATAGATAGATAGATAGATAGATAGATAGATAGATATGGATGGATGGACTGATGGATGCATAGATGGATGAATGATAGGTACATAAATAGATAGGTATGGATGATAGATAGATATAGATATAGATAGATAGAGATGATAGATAGATAGATAGATAGATAGATAGATAGAGAGAGAGATGATAGATGGATGGATGGATAGATAGATGATAAGATAGATAGATAGATAGATAGATAGATAGATAGATAGATAGATAGATAGGTTGGTTGATAGATATATGATAGATAGATATGAATGGATGGATGGATAGATTGATGAATGAAAGGTACATAAATAGATATGGATGATAGATAGATAGATGATAGATGGATGGATGAATGGATAGATAAATAGATATGGATGAATAGATAGATAGATAGATAGATAGATAGATAGATAGATAGATAGATATGATTGGATGGACTGATGGATGGATAGATCGATGAATGATAGGTACATAAATAGATAGGTATGGATGATACAATGATAGATGATAGATAGATGATAGAGAGAGAGAGAGAAAGATACATAGATATGGATGGATGGATGGTTGGATAGATAGATAGATAGAAAAATAGAGTAGATAAAGATTAGATAGATAGATAGATAGAGAGATAGATAGATAGATAGATAGATAGATAGATAGATAGATAGATCATCGATAGACAGACAGATAGATAGATAGATAGATAGATAGATAGATAGATAGATAGATAGATATATTCATAGATGGCGGGCTGGCTTGCTGGCTGGCTAGATGGATGAATGATAGGTACATAAATAGATAGGTATGGATTATACAATGATAGATGATAGATAGATGATAGATAGAGAGAGAGAGAGAGATACATAGATATGGATGGATGGATGGATGGATAAATAGATATGGATGAATAGATAGATAAATAGATAGATAGATAGATAAAGTTGATAGATATATAGATGGATCATCGATCGATCGATCGATCGATATAGATGATAGATAGATAGATAGATAGATAGATAGATAGATAGATAGATAGATATGATTGGATGGACTGATGGATGGATAGATCCATGAATGATAGGTACATAAATAGATAGGTATGGATGATAAAATGATAGATTATAGATTATAGATAGATAGATGGAGAGATAGAGAGACATACATAGATATGGATGGATGAATGGTTAGATAGATAGATAGAAAAATAGAGTAGATAAAGATGATAGATAGATAGATAGATAGATAGATAGATAGATAGATAGATCATCGATAGTGAGATAGATAGATAGAAAGGTAGATAGATAGATAGATAAATAGATATGGATGAATAGATATATAGATAGATTGATAGATCGACAGATATAGATGATAGATAGATGATAGATAGATAGATAGATAGATAGATAGATAGATAGATAGATAGATGTGGATGGATGGGCTGATGGATGGATAGATGGATGAAAGATAGGTACATAAATAGATAGGTATGGATGATAGATAGATGATAGATAGATAGATAGATAGATAGATAGATAGATAGATAGATAGATATATTCATAGATGGGTGGCTGGCTGGCTGGCTGGCTAGATGGATGAATGATAGGTACATAAATAGATAGGTATGGATGATACAATGATAGATGATAGATAGATGATAGAGAGAGAGAGAGAGAGAGATACATAGATATGGATGGATGGATAGATAGATAGATAGATAGATAGATAGATAGATAGATAGATATGGATGGATGGACTGATGGATGCATAGATGGATGAATGATAGGTACATAAATAGATAGGTATGGATGATAGATAGATATAGATATAGATAGATAGAGATGATAGATAGATAGATAGATAGATAGAGAGAGAGAGAGATGATAGATGGATGGATGGATAGATAGATGATAAGATAGATAGATAGATAGATAGATAGATAGATAGATAGATAGATAGATAGGTTGGTTGATAGATATATGATAGATAGATATGAATGGATGGATGGATAGATTGATGAATGAAAGGTACATAAATAGATATGGATGATAGATAGATAGATGATAGATGGATGGATGAATGGATAGATAAATAGATATGGATGAATAGATAGATAGATAGATAGATAGATAGATAGATAGATAGATATGATTGGATGGACTGATGGATGGATAGATCGATGAATGATAGGTACATAAATAGATAGGTATGGATGATACAATGATAGATGATAGATAGATGATAGAGAGAGAGAGAGAAAGATACATAGATATGGATGGATGGATGGTTGGATAGATAGATAGATAGAAAAATAGAGTAGATAAAGATTAGATAGATAGATAGATAGATAGATAGATAGATAGATAGATCATCGATAGACAGACAGATAGATAGATAGATAGATAGATAGATAGATAGATAGATAGATAGATAGATATATTCATAGATGGCGGGCTGGCTTGCTGGCTGGCTAGATGGATGAATGATAGGTACATAAATAGATAGGTATGGATTATACAATGATAGATGATAGATAGATGATAGATAGAGAGAGAGAGAGAGATACATAGATATGGATGGATGGATGGATGGATAAATAGATATGGATGAATAGATAGATAAATAGATAGATAGATAGATAAAGTTGATAGATATATAGATGGATCATCGATCGATCGATCGATCGATATAGATGATAGATAGATAGATAGATAGATAGATAGATAGATAGATAGATATGATTGGATGGACTGATGGATGGATAGATCCATGAATGATAGGTACATAAATAGATAGGTATGGATGATAAAATGATAGATTATAGATTATAGATAGATAGATGGAGAGATAGAGAGACATACATAGATATGGATGGATGAATGGTTAGATAGATAGATAGAAAAATAGAGTAGATAAAGATGATAGATAGATAGATAGATAGATAGATAGATAGATAGATAGATAGATCATCGATAGTGAGATAGATAGATAGAAAGGTAGATAGATAGATAGATAAATAGATATGGATGAATAGATATATAGATAGATTGATAGATCGACAGATATAGATGATAGATAGATGATAGATAGATAGATAGATAGATAGATAGATAGATAGATAGATAGATAGATAGATAGATGTGGATGGATGGGCTGATGGATGGATAGATGGATGAAAGATAGGTACATAAATAGATAGGTATGGATGATAGATAGATGATAGATAGATAGATAGATAGATAGATAGATAGATAGATAGATAGATATATTCATAGATGGGTGGCTGGCTGGCTGGCTGGCTAGATGGATGAATGATAGGTACATAAATAGATAGGTATGGATGATACAATGATAGATGATAGATAGATGATAGAGAGAGAGAGAGAGAGATACATAGATATGGA
>JAKOOJ010000019.1:11581749-11584249 GCA_022577455.1 Arizona elegans | reverse complement strand
GGATGGATAGATAGATGATAGATGATAGATGGATGGATGGATAGATAGATAGATAGATTGATTGATTGATTGATTGATAGATATATGATAGATAGATATGGATGGATGGATGGATGGATAGATGGATGAATGAAAGGTACATAAATAGATAGGTATGGATGATACAATGATAGATGATAGATAGATGGATGAATAGATATATAAATAGATATGGATGAATAGATAGATAGATAGATAGATAGATAGATAGATAGATAGATAGATAGATAGATAGATAGGTTGATAGATATATGATAGAAAGATAGATATGAATGGATGGATGGATAGATTGATGAATGAAAGGTACATAAATAGATATGGATGATAGATAGATGATAGATGGATGGATGAATGGATAGATAAATAGATATGGATGAATAGATAGATAGATAGATAGATAGATAGATAGATAGATAGATGATGGATGGATAGGTAGATAGATAGATAGATAGATAGATAGATAGATAGATAGATAGATAGATAGATTCATAGATGGCTGGCTGGCTGGCTGGCTGGCTGGATGAATGATAGGTACATAAATAGATAGGTATGGATGATACAATGATAGATGATAGATAGATGATAGATAGATAGAGAGATGGAGAGAGAGATACATAGATATGGATGGATGGATAGATAGATAGATAGATAGATGATGAATGGATGGATAGATAGATGATAAGATAGATAGATAGATAGATAGATAGATAGATAGATAGATAGATAGGTTGGTTGGTTGATAAATATATGAGAGATAGATAGATATGAATGGATGGATGGATAGATTGATGAATGAAAGGTACATAAATAGATAGATAGATGATAGATGGATGGATGAATGGATAGATAAATAGATATGGATGAATAGATAGATAGATAGATAGATAGATAGATAGATAGACAGACAGACAGATAGAGGATGGATGGATGGATGGATGGATAGATAGATAGATAGATATATTCATAGATGGCTGGCTGGCTGGCTAGATGGATGAATGATAGGTACATAAATAGATAGGTAGGTATGATACAATGATAGATGATAGATAGATGAGAGAGAGAGAGAGAGAGATACATAGATATGGATGGATGGAGGGATGGATGGATGGATAGATATATAGATAGATAGATAGATGATGGAGTGATAGGTAGGTAGGTAGATAGATAGAGAGAGAGATAGATAGATAGATATATTCATAGATGGCTGGCTGGCTGGCTGGCGGGCTGGCTAGATGGATGAATGATAGGTACATAAATAGATAGGTATGGATGATACAATGATAGATGATATATAGATGAGAGACAGAGAGAGAGATACATAGATATGGATGGATGGATGGATAGATAGATAGATAGATAGATAGATAGATAGATAGATAGATGATGGAGTGATAGGTAGGTAGGTAGATAGATAGAGAGATAGATAGAGAGATAGATATATTCATAGATGGCTGGCTGGCTGGCTGGCTAGATGGATGAATGATAGGTACATAAATAGATAGGTAGGGATGATACAATGATAGATGATAGATAGATGAGAGAGAGAGAGAGAGATACATAGATTTGGATGGATGGATGGATAGATAGATAGATAGATAGATAGATAGATAGATAGATAGATAGATAGATAGATGATGGATGGATAGGTAGGTAGATAGATAGATAGATATATTCATAGATGGCTGGCTGGCTAGATGGATGAATGATAGGTATATAAATAATAGGTATGGATGATACAATGATAGATGATAGATAGATGATAGATAGAGAGAGAGATAGAGAGAGAGATACATAGATATGGATGGATGGATGGATAGATAGATAGATTGATAGATAGATAGATAGATAGATATGAATGGATGGATGGATGGGTGGATAGATGGATGAATGAAAGGTACATAAATAGATAGGTATGGATGATAGATAGATAGATGATAGATGGATGAATGGATAGATAAATAGATATGGATGAATAGATAGATAGATAGATAGATAGATAGATAGATAGATAGATGATATATGGATAGGTAGATAGATAGATAGATAGATAGATAGATAGATAGATAGATAGATAGATAGATTCATAGATGGCTGGCTGGCTGGCTGGCTGGCTAGATGGATGAGTGATAGGTACATAAATAGATAAGTATGGATGATACAATGATAGATGATAGATAGATGATCGATAGATAGAGAAAGAGAGAGATACATAGGTATGGATGGATGGATGGATAGATAGATAGATAGATAGATAGATAGATAGATAGATAGATAGATATGGATGGATGGATGGATGGATAGATGGATGAATGAAAGGTACATAAATAGATAGGTATGGATGATACAATGATAGATGATAGATAGATGGATGAATGGATATATAAATAGATATGGATGAATAGATAGATAGACAGACAGATAGATGATAGATAGATATGGATGGATAGATAGATCGATAGAT
>JAKOOJ010000019.1:11566749-11571749 GCA_022577455.1 Arizona elegans | reverse complement strand
GAGAGATATGAATGGATGGATGGATAGATTGATGAATGAAAGGTAGATAAATAGATAGATATGGATGATAGATAGATAGATGATAGATGGATGGATGAATGGATAGATAAATAGATATGGATGAATAGATAGATAGATAGATAGATAGATAGATAGATAGATAGATAGATAGATAGTTAGATAGATAGACAGACAGAGGATGGATGGATGGATGGATGGATGGATAGATAGATAGATAGATAGATAGATAGATAGATAGATAGATAGATAGATATATTCATAGATGGCTGGCTGGCTGGCTGGCTAGATGGATGAATGATAGGTACATAAATAGATAGGTATGGATGATACAATGATAGATGATAGATAGATGAGAGAGAGAGAGATACATAGATATGGAGGGATGGATGGATAGATAGATAGATAGATAGATAGATAGATAGATAGATAGATGATGGATGGATGGATAGATAGATGATAAGATAGATAGATAGATAGATAGATTGATTGGTTGGTTGGTTGATAGATAGATATATGATAGGTAGAGAGATATGGATGGATGGATAGATAGATTGATGAATGAAAGGTACATAAATAGATAGATATGGATGATAGATAGATGAATGATGGATGGATGAATGGATAGATAAATAGATATGGATGAATAGATAGATAGATAGATAGATAGATAGATAGATAGATAGATAGATAGATAGATAGATAGATAGATAGATTCATAGATGGCTGGCTGGCTGGCTGGCTAGATGGATGAATGATAGGTACATAAATAGGTATGGATGATACAATGATAGATGAGAGATAGATGATAGATAGAGAGATAGAGAGAGAGATACATAGATATGGATGGATGGATAGATAGATAGATGATGAATGGATGGATAGATAGATAGATGATAAGATACATAGATAGATTGATTGTTTGGTTTGTTGATAGATATATGAGAGATAGATAGATATGAATGGATGGATGGATAGATTGATGAATGAAAGGTACATAAATAGATAGATATGGATGATAGATAGATAGATGATAGATGGATGGATGAATGGATAGATAAATAGATATGGATGAATAGATAGATAGATAGATAGATAGATAGATAGATAGACAGATAGATAGAGGATGGATGGATGGATGGATGGATGGATGGATAGATAGATAGATAGATAGATAGATAGATAGATATATTCATAGATGGCTGGCTGGCTGGCTAGATGGATGAATGATAGGTACATAAATAGATAGGTAGGGATGATACAATGAGATGATAGATAGATGAGAAAGACAGAGAGATACATAGATATGGATGGATGGATGGATGAATGGATGGATAGATAGACAGATAGATAGAAAAATAGATGATGGAGTGATAGGTAGGTAGGTAGATAGATAGAGAGAGAGATAGATAGATAGATATATTCATAGATGGCTGGCTGGCTAGATGGATGAATGATAGGTACATAAATAGATAGGTAGGGATGATACAATGATAGATGATAGATAGATGAGAGAGAGAGAGAGAGATACATAGATTTGGATGGATGGATAGATAGATAGATAGATAGATAGATAGATAGATAGATAGATGATGGATGGATAGGTAGGTAGGTAGATAGATAGATAGATAGATAGATAGATAGATAGATAGATAGATATATTCTTAGATGGCTGGCTGGCTGGCTGGCTAGATGGATGAATGATAGGTATAGAAATAATAGGTATGGATGATACAATGATAGATGATAGATAGATGATAGATAGAGAGAGAGATAGAGAGAGAGATACATAGATATGGATGGATGGATAGATAGATAGATTGATAGATAGATAGATTGATTGATTGGTTGGTTGATAGATATATGATAGATAGATAGATATGAATGGATGGGTGGATGGGTGGATAGATGGATGAATGAAAGGTACATAAATAGATAGGTATGGATGATAGATAGATAGATGATAGATAGATGGATGAATGGATAGATAAATAGATATGGATGAATAGATAGATAGATAGATAGATAGATAGATAGATAGATAGATAGATGATGGATGGATAGGTAGGTAGATAGATAGATAGATAGATAGATAGATAGATAGATAGATAGATAGATAGATTCATAGATGGCTGGCTGGCTGGCTGGCTTGCTGGCTAGATGGATGAGTGATAGGTACATAAATAGATAAGTATGGATGATACAATGATAGATGATAGATAGATGATCGATAGATAGATAGATAAAGAGAGAGATACATAGGTATGGATGGATGGATGGATGGATAGATAGATAGATAGATAGATAGATAGATAGATAGATAGACAGAGATAGATAGATATATGATAGATAGATATGGATGGATGGATGGATGGATGAATGAAAGGTACATAAATAGATAGGTATGGATGATACAATGATACATGATAGGTAGATGGATGAATGGATATATAAATAGATATGGATGAATAGATAGACAGACAGACAGACAGATAGATAGATAGATAGATAGATAGATAGATAGATAGATAGATGGATCATCTATCCATCGATCGATCGATCGATCGATAGATAAATATAGATGATAGATAGATGATAGATGATACATAGATAGATAGATAGATAGATAGATAGATAGATAGATAGAGAAGGATGGATGGACTGATGGATGCATAGATGGATGAATGATAGGTACATAAATAGATAGGTATGGATGATAGATAGATAGATGATAGATGGATGGATGAATGGATAGATAAATAGATATGGATGAATAGATAGATAGATAGATAGATAGATAGATAGATAGATAGATAGATAGATAGATAGAAGATGGATGGATGGATGGATGGATGGATAGATAGATAGATAGATAGATAGATAGATAGATAGATAGATTGGTTGGTTGGTTGATAGATATATGATAGATAGAGAGATATGAATGGATGGATGGATAGATTGATGAATGAAAGGTACATAAATAGATAGATATGGATGATAGATAGATAGATGATAGATGGATGGATGAATGGATAGATAAATAGATATGGATGAATAGATAGATAGATTGATAGATAGATAGATAGATAGATAGATAGATAGATAGATAGACAGATAGATAGAGGATGGATGGATGGATAGATAGATAGATAGATAGATAGATAGATAGATAGATAGATATATTCATAGATGGCTGGCTGGCTGGCTGGCTAGATGGGTGAATGATAGGTACATAAATAGATAGGTATGGATGATACAATGATAGATGAGAGATAGATGAGAGAGAGAGATACATAGATATGGAGGGATGGATGGATAGATAGATAGATAGATAGATGATGGATGGATGGATAGATAGATGATAAGATAGATAGATAGATAGATTGATTGATTGGTTGGTTGGTTGATAGATAGATATATGATAGGTAGAGAGATATGGATGGATGGATAGATAGATTGATGAATGAAAGGTACATAAATAGATAGATATGGATGATAGATAGATGAATGATGGATGGATGAATGGATAGATAAATAGATATGGATGAATAGATAGATAGATAGATAGATAGATAGATAGATAGATAGATATGATTGGATGGACTGATGGATGGATAGATCGATGAATGATAGGTACATAAATAGATAGGTATGGATGATACAATGATAGATGATAGATAGATGATAGGTAGATAGAGAGAGAGAGAGATACATAGATATGGATGGATGGTTGGATAGATAGATAGATAGATAGAAAAATAGAGTAGATAAAGATGATAGATAGATAGATAGATAGATAGATAGATAGACAGATAGATAGATAGAGAATAGATGGATGGACGGATGGATGGATGGATGGATAAATAGATATATAGATAGATTGATAGATAGGTAGATAGATCGATCATCGATAGATAGATAGATAGATAGATAGATAGATAGATAGATAGATATATTCATAGATGGCGGGCTGGCTGGCTGGCTGGCTAGATGGATGAATGATAGGTACATAAATAGGTATGGATGATACAATTATAGATGATAGATAGATGATAGATAGAGAGATAGAGAGAGAGATACATAGATATGGATGGATGGATAGATAGATAGATGATAAGATACATAGATAGATAGATTGATTGGTTGGTTTGTTGATAGATATATGAGAGATAGATAGATATGAATGGATGGATGGATAGATTGATGAATGAAAGGTACATAAATAGATAGATATGGATGATAGATAGATAGATGATAGATGGATGGATGAATGGATAGATAAATAGATATGATGAATAGATAGATAGATAGATAGATAGATAGATAGATAGATAGATAGATAGACAGATAGATAGAGGGTGGATGGATGGATGGATGGATGGATGGATAGATAGATAGATAGATAGATAGATAGATAGATAGATATATTCATAGATGGCTGGCTGGCTGGCTAGATGGATGAATGATAGGTACATAAATAGATAGGTAGGGATGATACAATGATAGATGATAGATAGATGAGAGAGAGAGAGAGAGATACATAGATTTGGATGGATGGAGGGATGAATGGATGGATAGATAGATAGATAGATAGATAGATAGATAGATAGATGATGGAGTGATAGGTAGGTAGGTAGGTAGATAGAGAGATAGATAGATAGATAGATATATTCATAGATGGCTGGCTGGCTAGATGGATGAATGATAGGTACATAAATAGATAGGTAGGGATGATACAATGATAGATGATAGATAGATGATAGATAGAGAGAGAGATAGAGAGAGAGATACATAGATATGGATGGATGGATAGATAGAGAGATTGATAGATAGATAGATAGATTGATTGGTTGGTTGATAGATATATGATAGATAGATAGATATGAATGGATGGATGGGTGGGTGGATAGATGGATGAATGAAAGGTACATAAATAGATAGGTATGGATGATAGATAGATAGATGATAGATAGATGGATGAA
>JAKOOJ010000019.1:11529249-11549249 GCA_022577455.1 Arizona elegans | reverse complement strand
TGGCTGGCTGGCTGGCTGGCTGGCTGGCTAGATGGAGGAATGATAGGTACATAAATAGATAGGTATGGATGATACAATGATAGATGATAGATAGATGATAGATAGAGAGAGAGAGAGAGATACATAGATATGGATGGATGGATGGATGGATAAATAGATATGGATGAATAGATAGATAGATAAATAGATAGATAGATAGATAGATAAAGTTGATAGATATATAGATGGATCATCGATCGATCGATTGATAGATATAGATGATAGATAGATAGATAGATAGATAGATAGATAGATAGATAGATAGATATGATTGGATGGACTGATGGATGGATAGATCGATGAATGATAGGTACATAAATAGATAGGTATGGATGATACAATGATAGATTATAGATTGTAGATAGATAGACGGAGAGAGAGAGAGACATACATAGATATGGATGGATGAATGGTTGGATAGATAGATAGATAGAAAAATAGAGTAGATAAAGATGATAGATAGATAGATAGATAGATAGATAGATAGATAGATAGATAGATAGATAGATAATCGATAGTGAGATAGATAGATAGAAAGGTAGATAGATAGATAGATAGATAAATAGATATGGATGAATAGATATATAGATAGATTGATAGATCGACAGATATAGATGATAGATAGATGATAGATGATAGATAGATAGAAAGATAGATGTGGATGGATGGGCTGATGGATGGATAGATGGATGAAAGATAGGTACATAAATAGATAGGTATGGATGATAGATAGATGATAGATGATAGATAGATAGATAGATAGATAGATAGATAGATAGATAGATAGATAGATAGATATATTCATAGATGGTTGGCTGGCTGGCTGACTGGCTAGATGGATGAATGATAGGTACATAAATAGACAGGTATGGATGATACAATGATAGATGATAGATAGATGATAGAGTGAGAGAGAGAGAGATACATAGATATAGATGGATGGATGGATGGATAAATAGATATGGATGAATAGATAGATAGATAAATAGATAGATAGATAGATAAACTTGATAGATATATAGATGGATCATCGATCGATCGATTGATAGATATAGATGATAGATAGATAGATAGATAGATAGATAGATAGATAGATAGATAGATAGATAGATATGATTGGATGGACTGATGGATGGATAGGTGGATGAATGATAGGTACATAAATAGACAGGTATGGATGATACAATGATAGATGATAGATAGATGATAGAGAGAGAGAGAGATACATAGATATGGATGGATGGATGGATAGATAGATAGATAGATAGATAGATAGATAGATTGATTGATTGATTGATTGATATATGATAGATAGATATGGATGGATGGATAGATAGATGATAAGATAGATAGATCGATAGATAGATAGTTAGATATGGATGGATAGATTGATCAATAGATAGATAGATCGATAGATAGATAGATATAGATGATAGATGATAGATGATCGATAGATAGATAGATAGATATGATGGATGGATGGATGGATGGATGGATAGATAGATGATAGATGGATGGATGGATGGATAGATAGTTGATAAGATAGATAGATAGACAGACAGATAGATAGATAGATATGGATGGATAGATACATAGATAGATAGATAATAGATGGATGGATGGATGGATAAATAGATATGGATGAATAGATAGATAGATAGATAGATAGATAGATAGATAGATAGATCATCGATAGTGAGATAGATAGATAGAAAGGTAGATAGATAGATAGATAGATAGATAGATAGATAGATAGATAGATAGATCATCGATAGTGAGATAGATAGATAGATAGATAGATAGATAGATAGATAGATAGATTGATGTGGATGGATGGGCTGATGGATGGATAGATGGATGAATGATAGGTACATAAATAGATAGGTATGGATGATAGATAGATGATAGATAGATAGATAGATATATTCATAGATGGCGGGCTGGCTGGCTGGCTGGCTAGATGGATGAATGATAGGTACATAAATAGATAGGTATGGATGATACAATGATAGATGATAGATAGATGATAGAGAGAGAGAGAGAGAGAGAGAGATACATAGATATGGATGGATGGATGGATGGATAAATAGATATGGATGAATAGATAGATAGATAAATAGATAGATAGATAGATAAACTTGATAGATATATAGATGGATCATCGATCGATCGATTGATAGATATAGATGATAGATAGATAGATAGATAGATAGATAGATAGATAGATAGATAGATATGATTGGATGGACTGATGGATGGATAGATCGATGAATGATAGGTACATAAATAGATAGGTATGGATGATACAATGATAGATTATAGATTGTAGATAGATAGACGGAGAGAGAGAGAGACATACATAGATATGGATGGATGAATGGTTGGATAGATAGATAGATAGAAAAATAGAGTAGATAAAGATGATAGATAGATAGATAGATAGATAGATAGATAGATAGATAATCGATAGTGAGATAGATAGATAGAAAGGTAGATAGATAGATAGATAGATAAATAGATATGGATGAATAGATATATAGATAGATTGATAGATCGACAGATATAGATGATAGATAGATAGATAGATAGATGTGGATGGATGGATGGATGGATGGATGGATAGATAGATGATAGATGGATGGATGGATGGATAGATAGATGATAAGATAGATAGATAGACAGACAGATAGATAGATAGATAGATATGGATGGATAGATAGATAGATAGATAGATAATAGATGGATGGATGGATGGATAAATAGATATGGATGAATAGATAGATAGATAGATAGATAGATAGATAGATAGATCATCGATAGTGAGATAGATAGATAGAAAGGTAGATAGATAGATAGATAAATAGATATGGATGAATAGATATATAGATAGATTGATAGATCGACAGATATAGATGATAGATAGATAGATAGATAGATGTGGATGGATGGGCTGATTGATTGATTGATTGATTGATTGATATATGATAGATAGATAGATATGGATGGATGGATAGATAGATGATAAGATAGATAGATCGACAGATAGATAGCTAGATATGGATGGATAGATAGATCAATAGATAGATAGATCGATAGATAGATAGATATAGATGATAGATGATAGATGATAGATGATAGATAGATAGATAGATAGATAGATAGATAGATAGATAGATAGATAGATAGATATGATGGATGGATGGATGGATGGATAGATAGATGATAGATAGATAGATCGATAGACAGATAGATAGCTAGTTATGGATGGATAGATAGATCAATAGATAGATAGATCGATAGATAGATAGATATAGATGATAGATAGATAGATAGATAGATAGATAGATAGATAGATAGATAGATATGATGGATGGATGGATGGATGGATAGATAGATGATAGATGGATGGATGGATAGATAGATAGATAGACAGACAGATAGATAGATAGATATGGATGGATAGATAGATAGATGATAAGATAGACAGATCGACAGATAGATAGCTAGATATGGATGTATAGATAGATCAATAGATAGATAGATCGATAGATAGATAGATATAGATGATACATGATACATGATAGATAGATAGATAGATAGATAGATAGATAGATAGATAGATAGATAGATATATTCATAGATGGGTGGCTTGCTGGCTGGCTGGCTAGATGGATGAATGATAGGTACATAAATATATAGGTATGGATGATACAATGATAGTTGATAGGTAGATGATAGAGAGAGAGAGAGAGATACATAGATATGGATGGATGGATAGATAGATAGATAGATAGATAGATAGATAGATAGATAGATTGATTTATTGATTGATTGATTGATATATGATAGATAGATAGATATGGATGGATGGATAGATAGATGATAAGATAGATAGATCGACAGATAGATAGCTAGATATGGATGGATAGATAGATCAATAGATAGATAGATAGATAGATAGATATAGATGATAGATGATACATGATAGATAGATAGATAGATAGATAGATAGATAGATAGATAGATAGATATGATGGATGGATGGATGGATGGATAGATAGATGATAGATGGATGGATGGATGGATAGATAGATGATAAGATTGATAGATAGACAGACAGATAGATAGATATGGATGGATAGGTACATAGATAGATAGATAATAGATGGATGGATGGATGGATAAATAGATATAGATGATAGATAGATGATAGATGATAGATAGATAGATAGATAGATAGATAGAGATGGATGGATGGACTGATGGATGCATAGATGGATGAATGATAAGTACATAAATAGATAGGTATGGATGATAGATAGATATAGATGATAGATAGATAGAGATGATAGATAGATAGATAGATAGATAGATAGATAGATAGATAGATAGATAGATGGATGGATGGATGGATAGATAGATGATAAGATAGATAGATAGATAGATAGATAGATAGATAGATAGATAGATAGATAGATAGATAGATAGGTTGGTTGGTTGATAGATATATGATAGATAGATATGAATGGATGGATGGATAGATTGATGAATGAAAGGTACATAAATAGACATGGATGATAGATAGATAGATGATAGATGGATAGATCGATAGATAGATATGATTGGATGGACTGATGGATGGATAGATCGATGAATGATAGGTACATAAATAGATAGGTATGGATGATACAATGATAGATGACAGATTATAGATAGATAGATGGAGAGAGAGAGAGAGACATACATAGATATGGATGGATGGATGGTTGGTTGGATAGATAGATAGATAGATAGAAAAATAGAGTAGATAAAAATGATAGATAGATAGATAGATAGATAGATAGATAGATAGATAGATAGATAGATATATTCATAGATGGCTGGCTGGCTGGCTGGCTAGATGGATGACTGATAGGTACATAAATAGATAGGTATGGATGATACAATGATAGATGATAGATAGATAGAGAGATAGAGAGAGAGATAGATAGAGAGAGATACATAAATATGGATGGATGGATAGATAGATAGATAGATAGATAGATAGATAGATAGATAGATAGATAGAAAAATAGAGTAGATAAAGATGATAGATAGATAGATAGATCATCAATAGAGAGATAGATAGATAGATAGATAGATAGATAGATAGATAGATAGATAGATAGATAGATAGATAGATTCATAGATGGCTGGCTGGCCTGCTGGCTGGTTGGCTGGCTAGATGGATGAATGATAGGTACATAAATAGATAGGTATGGATGATAGATAGATAGATGATAGATAGATGATAGATAGGTAGATAGATAAATAGATAATTAAAGTTGATAGATATATAGATGGATCATCGATTGATTGATCGATAGATATAGATGATAGATAGATAGATAGATAGATAGATAGATAGATAGATAGATAGATAGATAGATAGATATGATTGGATGGACTGATGGATGGATAGATCGATGAATGATAGGTACATAAATAGATAGGTATGGATGATACAATGATAGATGATAGATTATAGATAGATAGATGGAGAGAGAGAGAGAGACATACATAGATATGGATGGATGGATGGTTGGATAGATAGATAGGTCATCGATAGAGAGATAGATAGATAGATAGATAGATAGATAGATAGATAGATAGATAGATAAATAGATATGGATGAATAGATATATAGATAGATTGATAGATAGATCGACAGATATAGATGATAGATAGATGATAGATGATAGATAGATAGATAGATAGATAGATAGATAGATAGATAGATAGATGTGAATGGATGGGCTGATGGATGGATAGATGGATGAATGATAGGTACATAAATAGATAGGTATGGATGATAGATAGATGATAGATAGATAGATAGATATATTCATAGATGGCGGGCTGGCTGGCTGGCTGGCTAGATGGATGAATGATAGGTACATAAATAGATAGGTATGGATGATACAATGATAGATGATAGATAGATGATAGATAGAGAGAGAGAGAGAGAGATACATAGATATGGATGGATGGATGGATGGATAAATAGATATGGATGAATAGATAGATAGATAAATCGATAGATAGATAGATAAACTTGATAGATATATAGATGGATCATCGATCGATCGATTGATAGATATAGATGATAGATAGATAGATAGATAGATAGATAGATAGATAGATAGATAGATAGATATGATTGGATGGACTGATGGATGGATAGATCGATGAATGATAGGTACATAAATAGATAGGTATGGATGATACAATGATAGATTATAGATTATAGATAGATAGACGGAGAGAGAGAGAGACATACATAGATATGGATGGATGAATGGTTGGATAGATAGATAGATAGAAAAATAGAGTAGATAAAGATGATAGATAGATAGATAGATAGATAGGTCATCGATAGAGAGATAGATAGATAGATAGATAGATAGATAGATAGATAGATAGATAGATAGATAGATCGACAGATATAGATGATAGATAGATGATAGATGATAGATAGATAGATAGATAGATAGATAGATAGATAGATAGATAGATAGATAGATATATTCATAGATGGGTGGCTGGCTGGCTGGCTGGCTAGATGGATGAATGATAGGTACATAAATATGTAGGTATGGCTGATACAATGATAGATGATAGATAGATGATAGAGAGAGAGAGAGAGAGAGATACATAGATATGGATGGATGGATAGATAGATAGATAGATAGATTGATTGATTGATTGATTGATTGATATATGATAGATAGATAGATATGGATGGATGAATAGATAGATGATAAGATAGATAGTTCGATAGACAGATAGATAGCTAGATATGGATGGATAGATAGATCAATAGATAGATAGATCGATAGATAGATAGATAGATAGATAGATAGATAGATAGATAGATAGATATGATGGATGGATGGATGGATGGATAGATAGATGATAGATGGATGGATGGATGGATAGGTAGATGATAAGATAGATAGATAGACAGACAGATAGATAGATAGATATGGATGGATAGATACATAGATAGATAGATAATAGATGGATGGATGGATGGATAAATAGATATAGATGATAGATAGATGATAGATGATAGATAGATAGATAGATAGATAGATAGATAGATAGATAGATAGATAGAGATGGATGGACTGATGGATGCCTAGATGGATGAATGATAGGTACATAAATAGATAGGTATGGATGATAGATAGATAGAGATGATAGATAGATAGAGATGATAGATAGATAGATAGATAGATAGATAGATAGATAGATAGATGGATAGATGATAGATGGATGGATGGATAGATAGATGATAAGATAGATAGATAGATAGATAGATAGATAGATAGATAGGTTGGTTGGTTGGTTGGTTGGTTGATAGATATATGATAGATAGATATGAATGGATGGATGGATAGATTGATGAATGAAAGGTACATAAAAAGATATGGATGATAGATAGATAGATGATAGATGGATGGATGAATGGATAGATAAATAGATATGGATGAATAGATAGATAGATAGATAGATAGATAGATAGATAGATAGGTAGATAGATAGATAGATATGATTGGATGGACTGATGGATGGATACATCGATGAATGATAGGTACCTAGATAGATAGGTATGGATAATACAATGATAGATGACAGATTATAGATAGATAGATGGAGAGAGAGAGAGAGACATACATAGATATGGATGGATGGATGGTTGGATAGATAGATAGATAGAAAAATAGAGAAGATAAAAATGATAGATAGATAGATAGATAGATAGATAGATAGATAGATAGATAGATAGATAGATATATTCATAGATGGCTGGCTGGCTGGCTGGCTAGATGGATGACTGATACGTACATAAATAGATAGGTATGGATGATACAATGATAGATGATAGATAGATAGAGAGATAGAGAGAGAGATAGAGAGAGAGAGATACATAGATATGGATGGATGGATGGATAGATAGATAGATAGAAAAATAGAGTAGATAAAGATGATAGATAGATAGATAGATCATCAATAGAGAGATAGATAGATAGATAGATAGATAGATAGATAGATAGATAGATAGATAGATAGATAGATTCATTGATGGCTGGCTGGCCTGCTGGCTGGTTGGCTGGCTAGATGGATGAATGATAGGTACATAAATAGATAGGTATGGATGATAGATAGATAGATGATAGATAGATGATAGATAGGTAGATAGATAAATAGATAATTAAAGTTGATAGATATATAGATGGATCATCGATTGATTGATCGATAGATATAGATGATAGATAGATAGATAGATAGATAGATAGATAGATATGATTGGATGGACTGATGGATGGATAGATCGATGAATGATAGGTACATAAATAGATAGGTATGGATGATACAATGATAGATGATAGATTATAGATAGATAGATGGAGAGAGAGAGAGAGACATACATAGATATGGATGGATGGATGGTTGGATAGATAGATAGGTCATCGATAGAGAGATAGATAGATAGATAGATAGATAGATAGATAGATAGATAGATAGATAGATAGATAAATAGATATGGATGAATAGATATATAGATAGATTGATAGATAGATCGACAGATATAGATGATAGATAGATGATAGATGATAGATAGATAGATAGATAGATAGATAGATAGATAGATAGATAGATGTGAATGGATGGGCTGATGGATGGATAGATGGATGAATGATAGGTACATAAATAGATAGGTATGGATGATAGATAGATGATAGATAGATAGATAGATATATTCATAGATGGCGGGCTGGCTGGCTGGCTGGCTAGATGGATGAATGATAGGTACATAAATATATAGGTATGGCTGATACAATGATAGATGATAGATAGATGATAGAGAGAGAGAGAGAGAGAGAGATACATAGATATGGATGGATGGATAGATAGATAGATAGATAGATAGATTGATTGATTGATTGATTGATATATGATAGATAGATAGATATGGATGGATGAATAGATAGATGATAAGATAGATAGATCGATAGACAGATAGATAGCTAGATATGGATGGATAGATAGATCAATAGATAGATAGATCGATAGATAGATAGATATAGATGATAGATAGATAGATAGATAGATAGATAGATAGATAGATAGATAGATAGATAGATATGATGGATGGATGGATGGATGGATAGATAGATGATAGATGGATGGATGGATGGATAGGTAGATGATAAGATAGATAGATAGACAGACAGATAGATAGATAGATATGGATGGATAGATACATAGATAGATAGATAATAGATGGATGGATGGATGGATAAATAGATATAGATGATAGATAGATGATAGATGATAGATAGATAGATAGATAGATAGATAGATAGATAGATAGATAGAGATGGATGGACTGATGGATGCCTAGATGGATGAATGATAGGTACATAAATAGATAGGTATGGATGATAGATAGATATAGATGATAGATAGATAGAGATGATAGATAGATAGATAGATAGATAGATAGATAGATAGATAGATAGATGATAGATGGATGGATGGATAGATAGATGATAAGATAGATAGATAGATAGATAGATAGATAGATAGATAGATAGATAGGTTGGTTGGTTGGTTGGTTGGTTGATAGATATATGATAGATAGATATGAATGGATGGATGGATAGATTGATGAATGAAAGGTACATAAAAAGATATGGATGATAGATAGATAGATGATAGATGGATGGATGAATGGATAGATAAATAGATATGGATGAATAGATAGATAGATAGATAGATAGATAGATAGATAGATAGGTAGATAGATAGATAGATATGATTGGATGGACTGATGGATGGATACATCGATGAATGATAGGTACCTAAATAGATAGGTATGGATAATACAATGATAGATGACAGATTATAGATAGATAGATGGAGAGAGAGAGAGAGACATACATAGATATGGATGGATGGATGGTTGGATAGATAGATAGATAGAAAAATAGAGAAGATAAAAATGATAGATAGATAGATAGATAGATAGATAGATAGATAGATAGATAGATAGATATATTCATAGATGGCTGGCTGGCTGGCTGGCTAGATGGATGACTGATACGTACATAAATAGATAGGTATGGATGATACAATGATAGATGATAGATAGATAGAGAGATAGAGAGAGAGATAGAGAGAGAGAGATACATAGATATGGATGGATGGATGGATAGATAGATAGATAGAAAAATAGAGTAGATAAAGATGATAGATAGATAGATAGATCATCAATAGAGAGATAGATAGATAGATAGATAGATAGATAGATAGATAGATAGATAGATAGATAGATTCATTGATGGCTGGCTGGCCTGCTGGCTGGTTGGCTGGCTAGATGGATGAATGATAGGTACATAAATAGATAGGTATGGATGATAGATAGATAGATGATAGATAGATGATAGATAGGTAGATAGATAAATAGATAATTAAAGTTGATAGATATATAGATGGATCATCGATTGATTGATCGATAGATATAGATGATAGATAGATAGATAGATAGATAGATAGATAGATAGATAGATATGATTGGATGGACTGATGGATGGATAGATCGATGAATGATAGGTACATAAATAGATAGGTATGGATGATACAATGATAGATGATAGATTATAGATAGATAGATGGAGAGAGAGAGAGAGACATACATAGATATGGATGGATGGATGGTTGGATAGATAGATAGGTCATCGATAGAGAGATAGATAGATAGATAGATAGATAGATAGATAGATAGATAGATAGATAAATAGATATGGATGAATAGATATATAGATAGATTGATAGATAGATCGACAGATATAGATGATAGATAGATGATAGATGATAGATAGATAGATAGATAGATAGATAGATAGATAGATAGATGTGAATGGATGGGCTGATGGATGGATAGATGGATGAATGATAGGTACATAAATAGATAGGTATGGATGATAGATAGATGATAGATAGATAGATAGATATATTCATAGATGGCGGGCTGGCTGGCTGGCTGGCTAGATGGATGAATGATAGGTACATAAATAGATAGGTATGGATGATACAATGATAGATGATAAATAGATGATAGATAGAGAGAGAGAGAGAGAGATACATAGATATGGATGGATGGATGGATGGATAAATAGATATGGATGAATAGATAGATAGATAAATCGATAGATAGATAGATAAACTTGATAGATATATAGATGGATCATCGATCGATCGATTGATTGATATAGATGATAGATAGATAGATAGATAGATAGATAGATAGATAGATAGATAGATATGATTGGATGGACTGATGGATGGATAGATCGATGAATGATAGGTACATAAATAGATAGGTATGGATGATACAATGATAGATTATAGATTATAGATAGATAGACGGAGAGAGAGAGAGACATACATAGATATGGATGGATGAATGGTTGGATAGATAGATAGATAGAAAAATAGAGTAGATAAAGATGATAGATAGATAGATAGATAGGTCATCGATAGAGAGATAGATAGATAGATAGATAGATAGATAGATAGATAGATAGATAGATAGATAGATAGATAGATAGATCGACAGATATAGATGATAGATAGATGATAGATGATAGATAGATAGATAGATAGATAGATAGATAGATAGATAGATAGATAGATTCATAGATGGGTGGCTGGCTGGCTGGCTGGCTAGATGGATGAATGATAGGTACATAAATATATAGGTATGGCTGATACAATGATAGATGATAGATAGATGATAGAGAGAGAGAGAGAGAGAGAGATACATAGATATGGATGGATGGATAGATAGATAGATAGATAGATAGATTGATTGATTGATTGATTGATATATGATAGATAGATAGATATGGATGGATGAATAGATAGATGATAAGATAGATAGATCGATAGACAGATAGATAGCTAGATATGGATGGATAGATAGATCAATAGATAGATAGATCGATAGATAGATAGATATAGATGATAGATAGATAGATAGATAGATAGATAGATAGATAGATAGATAGATAGATAGATATGATGGATGGATGGATGGATGGATAGATAGATGATAGATGGATGGATGGATGGATAGGTAGATGATAAGATAGATAGATAGACAGACAGATAGATAGATAGATATGGATGGATAGATACATAGATAGATAGATAATAGATGGATGGATGGATGGATAAATAGATATAGATGATAGATAGATGATAGATGATAGATAGATAGATAGATAGATAGATAGATAGATAGATAGAGATGGATGGACTGATGGATGCCTAGATGGATGAATGATAGGTACATCTCTAGATAGACGGAGAGAGAGAGAGACATACATAGATATGGATGGATGAATGGTTGGATAGATAGATAGATAGAAAAATAGAGTAGATAAAGATGATAGATAGATAGATAGATAGATAGGTCATCGATAGAGAGATAGATAGATAGATAGATAGATAGATAGATAGATAGATAGATAGATAGATAGATAGACAGATATAGATGATAGATAGATGATAGATGATAGATAGATAGATAGATAGATAGATAGATAGATAGATAGATAGATAGATAGATATATTCATAGATGGGTGGCTGGCTGGCTGGCTGGCTAGATGGATGAATGATAGGTACATAAATATGTAGGTATGGCTGATACAATGATAGATGATAGATAGATGATAGAGAGAGAGAGAGAGAGAGATACATAGATATGGATGGATGGATAGATAGATAGATAGATAGATTGATTGATTGATTGATTGATATATGATAGATAGATAGATATGGATGGATGAATAGATAGATGATAAGATAGATAGATCGATAGACAGATAGATAGCTAGATATGGATGGATAGATAGATCAATAGATAGATAGATCGATCGATAGATAGATAGATAGATAGATAGATAGATATGATGGATGGATGGATGGATGGATAGATAGATGATAGATGGATGGATGGATGGATAGGTAGATGATAAGATAGATAGATAGACAGACAGATAGATAGATAGATATGGATGGATAGATACATAGATAGATAGATAATAGATGGATGGATGGATGGATAAATAGATATAGATGATAGATAGATGATAGATGATAGATAGATAGATAGATAGATAGATAGATAGATAGATAGATAGAGATGGATGGACTGATGGATGCCTAGATGGATGAATGATAGGTACATAAATAGATAGGTATGGATGATAGATAGATAGAGATGATAGATAGATAGAGATGATAGATAGATAGATAGATAGATAGATAGATAGATAGATAGATAGATAGATGGATAGATGATAGATGGATGGATGGATAGATAGATGATAAGATAGATAGATAGATAGATAGATAGATAGATAGGTTGGTTGGTTGGTTGGTTGGTTGATAGATATATGATAGATAGATATGAATGGATGGATGGATAGATTGATGAATGAAAGGTACATAAAAAGATATGGATGATAGATAGATAGATGATAGATGGATGGATGAATGGATAGATAAATAGATATGGATGAATAGATAGATAGATAGATAGATAGATAGATAGATAGATAGATAGGTAGATAGATAGATAGATATGATTGGATGGACTGATGGATGGATACATCGATGAATGATAGGTACCTAAATAGATAGGTATGGATAATACAATGATAGATGACAGATTATAGATAGATAGATGGAGAGAGAGAGAGAGACATACATAGATATGGATGGATGGATGGTTGGATAGATAGATAGATAGAAAAATAGAGAAGATAAAAATGATAGATAGATAGATAGATAGATAGATAGATAGATAGATAGATAGATAGATATATTCATAGATGGCTGGCTGGCTGGCTGGCTAGATGGATGACTGATACGTACATAAATAGATAGGTATGGATGATACAATGATAGATGATAGATAGATAGAGAGATAGAGAGAGAGATAGAGAGAGAGAGATACATAGATATGGATGGATGGATGGATAGATAGATAGATAGAAAAATAGAGTAGATAAAGATGATAGATAGATAGATAGATCATCAATAGAGAGATAGAGAGATAGATAGATAGATAGATAGATAGATAGATAGATAGATAGATAGATAGATTCATTGATGGCTGGCTGGCCTGCTGGCTGGTTGGCTGGCTAGATGGATGAATGATAGGTACATAAATAGATAGGTATGGATGATAGATAGATAGATGATAGATAGATGATAGATAGGTAGATAGATAAATAGATAATTAAAGTTGATAGATATATAGATGGATCATCGATTGATTGATCGATAGATATAGATGATAGATAGATAGATAGATAGATAGATAGATAGATAGATATGATTGGATGGACTGATGGATGGATAGATCGATGAATGATAGGTACATAAATAGATAGGTATGGATGATACAATGATAGATGATAGATTATAGATAGATAGATGGAGAGAGAGAGAGAGACATACATAGATATGGATGGATGGATGGTTGGATAGATAGATAGGTCATCGATAGAGAGATAGATAGATAGATAGATAGATAGATAGATAGATAGATAGATAAATAGATATGGATGAATAGATATATAGATAGATTGATAGATAGATCGACAGATATAGATGATAGATAGATGATAGATGATAGATAGATAGATAGATAGATAGATAGATAGATAGATAGATAGATGTGAATGGATGGGCTGATGGATGGATAGATGGATGAATGATAGGTACATAAATAGATAGGTATGGATGATAGATAGATGATAGATAGATAGATAGATATATTCATAGATGGCGGGCTGGCTGGCTGGCTGGCTAGATGGATGAATGATAGGTACATAAATAGATAGGTATGGATGATACAATGATAGATGATAAATAGATGATAGATAGAGAGAGAGAGAGAGAGATACATAGATATGGATGGATGGATGGATGGATAAATAGATATGGATGAATAGATAGATAGATAAATCGATAGATAGATAGATAAACTTGATAGATATATAGATGGATCATCGATCGATCGATTGATTGATATAGATGATAGATAGATAGATAGATAGATAGATAGATAGATAGATAGATAGATAGATAGATATGATTGGATGGACTGATGGATGGATAGATCGATGAATGATAGGTACATAAATAGATAGGTATGGATGATACAATGATAGATTATAGATTATAGATAGATAGACGGAGAGAGAGAGAGACATACATAGATATGGATGGATGAATGGTTGGATAGATAGATAGAAAAATAGAGTAGATAAAGATGATAGATAGATAGATAGATAGGTCATCGATAGAGAGATAGATAGATAGATAGATAGATAGATAGATAGATAGATAGATAGATAGATAGATAGATCGACAGATATAGATGATAGATAGATGATAGATGATAGATAGATAGATAGATAGATAGATAGATAGATAGATAGATAGATTCATAGATGGGTGGCTGGCTGGCTGGCTGGCTAGATGGATGAATGATAGGTACATAAATATATAGGTATGGCTGATACAATGATAGATGATAGATAGATGATAGAGAGAGAGAGAGAGAGAGAGATACATAGATATGGATGGATGGATAGATAGATAGATAGATAGATAGATTGATTGATTGATTGATTGATATATGATAGATAGATAGATATGGATGGATGAATAGATAGATGATAAGATAGATAGATCGATAGACAGATAGATAGCTAGATATGGATGGATAGATAGATCAATAGATAGATAGATCGATAGATAGATAGATATAGATGATAGATAGATAGATAGATAGATAGATAGATAGATAGATATGATGGATGGATGGATGGATGGATAGATAGATGATAGATGGATGGATGGATGGATAGGTAGATGATAAGATAGATAGATAGACAGACAGATAGATAGATAGATATGGATGGATAGATACATAGATAGATAGATAATAGATGGATGGATGGATGGATAAATAGATATAGATGATAGATAGATGATAGATGATAGATAGATAGATAGATAGATAGATAGATAGATAGAGATGGATGGACTGATGGATGCCTAGATGGATGAATGATAGGTACATAAATAGATAGGTATGGATGATAGATAGATATAGATGATAGATAGATAGAGATGATAGATAGATAGATAGATAGATAGATAGATAGATAGATAGATAGATAGATGATAGATGGATGGATGGATAGATAGATGATAAGATAGATAGATAGATAGATAGATAGATAGATAGATAGATAGGTTGGTTGGTTGGTTGGTTGGTTGATAGATATATGATAGATAGATATGAATGGATGGATGGATAGATTGATGAATGAAAGGTACATAAAAAGATATGGATGATAGATAGATAGATGATAGATGGATGGATGAATGGATAGATAAATAGATATGGATGAATAGATAGATAGATAGATAGATAGATAGATAGATAGATAGATAGGTAGATAGATAGATAGATATGATTGGATGGACTGATGGATGGATACATCGATGAATGATAGGTACCTAAATAGATAGGTATGGATAATACAATGATAGATGACAGATTATAGATAGATAGATGGAGAGAGAGAGAGAGACATACATAGATATGGATGGATGGATGGTTGGATAGATAGATAGATAGAAAAATAGAGAAGATAAAAATGATAGATAGATAGATAGATAGATAGATAGATAGATAGATAGATAGATAGATATATTCATAGATGGCTGGCTGGCTGGCTGGCTAGATGGATGACTGATACGTACATAAATAGATAGGTATGGATGATACAATGATAGATGATAGATAGATAGAGAGATAGAGAGAGAGATAGAGAGAGAGAGATACATAGATATGGATGGATGGATGGATAGATAGATAGATAGAAAAATAGAGTAGATAAAGATGATAGATAGATAGATAGATCATCAATAGAGAGATAGATAGATAGATAGATAGATAGATAGATAGATAGATAGATAGATAGATAGATAGATTCATTGATGGCTGGCTGGCCTGCTGGCTGGTTGGCTGGCTAGATGGATGAATGATAGGTACATAAATAGATAGGTATGGATGATAGATAGATAGATGATAGATAGATGATAGATAGGTAGATAGATAAATAGATAATTAAAGTTGATAGATATATAGATGGATCATCGATTGATTGATCGATAGATATAGATGATAGATAGATAGATAGATAGATAGATAGATAGATAGATAGATAGATATGATTGGATGGACTGATGGATGGATAGATCGATGAATGATAGGTACATAAATAGATAGGTATGGATGATACAATGATAGATGATAGATTATAGATAGATAGATGGAGAGAGAGAGAGACATACATAGATATGGATGGATGGATGGTTGGATAGATAGATAGGTCATCGATAGAGAGATAGATAGATAGATAGATAGATAGATAGATAGATAGATAGATAAATAGATATGGATGAATAGATATATAGATAGATTGATAGATAGATCGACAGATATAGATGATAGATAGATGATAGATGATAGATAGATAGATAGATAGATAGATAGATAGATAGATAGATAGATGTGAATGGATGGGCTGATGGATGGATAGATGGATGAATGATAGGTACATAAATAGATAGGTATGGATGATAGATAGATGATAGATAGATAGATAGATATATTCATAGATGGCGGGCTGGCTGGCTGGCTGGCTAGATGGATGAATGATAGGTACATAAATAGATAGGTATGGATGATACAATGATAGATGATAAATAGATGATAGATAGAGAGAGAGAGAGAGAGATACATAGATATGGATGGATGGATGGATGGATAAATAGATATGGATGAATAGATAGATAGATAAATCGATAGATAGATAGATAAACTTGATAGATATATAGATGGATCATCGATCGATCGATTGATTGATATAGATGATAGATAGATAGATAGATAGATAGATAGATAGATAGATAGATAGATAGATAGATAGATAGATATGATTGGATGGACTGATGGATGGATAGATCGATGAATGATAGGTACATAAATAGATAGGTATGGATGATACAATGATAGATTATAGATTATAGATAGATAGACGGAGAGAGAGAGAGACATACATAGATATGGATGGATGAATGGTTGGATAGATAGATAGATAGAAAAATAGAGTAGATAAAGATGATAGATAGATAGATAGGTCATCGATAGAGAGATAGATAGATAGATAGATAGATAGATAGATAGATAGATAGATAGATAGATAGATCGACAGATATAGATGATAGATAGATGATAGATGATAGATAGATAGATAGATAGATAGATAGATAGATAGATAGATAGATAGATTCATAGATGGGTGGCTGGCTGGCTGGCTGGCTAGATGGATGAATGATAGGTACATAAATATATAGGTATGGCTGATACAATGATAGATGATAGATAGATGATAGAGAGAGAGAGAGAGAGAGAGATACATAGATATGGATGGATGGATAGATAGATAGATAGATAGATAGATTGATTGATTGATTGATTGATATATGATAGATAGATAGATATGGATGGATGAATAGATAGATGATAAGATAGATAGATCGATAGACAGATAGATAGCTAGATATGGATGGATAGATAGATCAATAGATAGATAGATCGATAGATAGATAGATATAGATGATAGATAGATAGATAGATAGATAGATAGATAGATAGATAGATATGATGGATGGATGGATGGATGGATAGATAGATGATAGATGGATGGATGGATGGATAGGTAGATGATAAGATAGATAGATAGACAGACAGATAGATAGATAGATATGGATGGATAGATACATAGATAGATAGATAATAGATGGATGGATGGATGGATAAATAGATATAGATGATAGATAGATGATAGATGATAGATAGATAGATAGATAGATAGATAGATAGATAGAGATGGATGGACTGATGGATGCCTAGATGGATGAATGATAGGTACATAAATAGATAGGTATGGATGATAGATAGATATAGATGATAGATAGATAGAGATGATAGATAGATAGATAGATAGATAGATAGATAGATAGATAGATAGATAGATAGATGGATAGATGATAGATGGATGGATGGATAGATAGATGATAAGATAGATAGATAGATAGATAGATAGATAGATAGATAGATAGATAGGTTGGTTGGTTGGTTGGTTGGTTGATAGATATATGATAGATAGATATGAATGGATGGATGGATAGATTGATGAATGAAAGGTACATAAAAAGATATGGATGATAGATAGATAGATGATAGATGGATGGATGAATGGATAGATAAATAGATATGGATGAATAGATAGATAGATAGATAGATAGATAGATAGATAGATAGGTAGGTAGATAGATAGATAGATATGATTGGATGGACTGATGGATGGATACATCGATGAATGATAGGTACCTAAATAGATAGGTATGGATAATACAATGATAGATGACAGATTATAGATAGATAGATGGAGAGAGAGAGAGAGACATACATAGATATGGATGGATGGATGGTTGGATAGATAGATAGATAGATAGATAGATAGATAGATAGATAGATAGATAGATAGATAGATATATTCATAGATGGCTGGCTGGCTGGCTGGCTAGATGGATGACTGATACGTACATAAATAGATAGGTATGGATGATACAATGATAGATGATAGATAGATAGAGAGATAGAGAGAGAGATAGAGAGAGAGAGATACATAGATATGGATGGATGGATGGATAGATAGATAGATAGAAAAATAGAGTAGATAAAGATGAT
>JAKOOJ010000019.1:11509249-11524249 GCA_022577455.1 Arizona elegans | reverse complement strand
ATCTGGATGGATGGATGGATGGATAGATAGATAGATAGATAGATAGATAGATAGATAGATAGATGATGGATGGATAGGTCGGTAGATAGATAGATAGATAGATAGATATATTCTTAGATGGCTGGCTGGCTGGCTGGCTAGATGGATGAATGATAGGTATATAAATAATAGGTATGGATGATACAATGATAGATGATAGATAGATGATAGATAGAGAGAGAGATAGAGAGAGAGATACATAGATATGGATGGATGGATAGATAGATAGATGGATAGATAGATAGATTGGTTGATTGGTTGGTTGATAGATATATGATAGATAGATAGATATGAATGGATGGATGGATGGGTGTATAGATGGATGAATGAAAGGTACATAAATAGATAGGTATGGATCATAGATAGATAGATGATAGATAGATGGATGAATGGATAGATCAATAGATATGGATGAATAGATAAATAGATAGATAGATAGATAGATAGATAGATAGATAGATAGATAGATAGATAGATAGATGATGGATGGATAGGTAGGTAGATAGATAGATAGAGAGATAGAGAGATAGA
Organism: Arizona elegans; assembly: GCA_022577455.1. Taxonomy (NCBI): domain Eukaryota; kingdom Metazoa; phylum Chordata; class Lepidosauria; order Squamata; family Colubridae; genus Arizona; species Arizona elegans. The sequence goes on along the minus strand of JAKOOJ010000019.1, from coordinate 11,523,679 downwards.
TAGATAGATAGATAGATAGATTCATAGATGGCTGGCTGGCTGGCTGGCTTGCTGGCTAGATGGATGAGTGATAGGTACATAAATAGATAAGTATGGATGATACAATGATAGATGATAGATAGATGATCGATAGATAGATAGATAAAGAGAGAGATACATAGGTATGGATGGATGGATGGATGGATGGATAGATAGATAGATAGATAGATAGATAGATAGATAGACAGATAGATAGATAGATATATGATAGATAGATATGGATGGATGGATGGATGAATGAAAGGTACATAAATAGATAGGTATGGATGATACAATGATACATGATAGATAGATGGATGAATGGATATATAAATAGATATGGATGAATAGATAGATAGAAAGACAGACAGACAGACAGACAGACAGATAGATAGATAGATGATGGATGGATGGATGGATAGATAGATGGATATATTCATAGATGGCTGGCTGGCTGGCTGGCTGGCTGGCTGGCTGGCTAGATGGAGGAATGATAGGTACATAAATAGATAGGTATGGATGATACAATGATAGATGATAGATAGATGATAGATAGAGAGAGAGAGAGAGATACATAGATATGGATGGATGGATGGATGGATAAATAGATATGGATGAATAGATAGATAGATAAATAGATAGATAGATAGATAGATAAAGTTGATAGATATATAGATGGATCATCGATCGATCGATTGATAGATATAGATGATAGATAGATAGATAGATAGATAGATAGATAGATAGATAGATAGATATGATTGGATGGACTGATGGATGGATAGATCGATGAATGATAGGTACATAAATAGATAGGTATGGATGATACAATGATAGATTATAGATTGTAGATAGATAGACGGAGAGAGAGAGAGACATACATAGATATGGATGGATGAATGGTTGGATAGATAGATAGATAGAAAAATAGAGTAGATAAAGATGATAGATAGATAGATAGATAGATAGATAGATAGATAGATAGATAGATAATCGATAGTGAGATAGATAGATAGAAAGGTAGATAGATAGATAGATAGATAAATAGATATGGATGAATAGATATATAGATAGATTGATAGATCGACAGATATAGATGATAGATAGATGATAGATGATAGATAGATAGAAAGATAGATGTGGATGGATGGGCTGATGGATGGATAGATGGATGAAAGATAGGTACATAAATAGATAGGTATGGATGATAGATAGATGATAGATGATAGATAGATAGATAGATAGATAGATAGATAGATAGATATATTCATAGATGGTTGGCTGGCTGGCTGGCTGGCTAGATGGATGAATGATAGGTACATAAATAGACAGGTATGGATGATACAATGATAGATGATAGATAGATGATAGAGTGAGAGAGAGAGAGATACATAGATATAGATGGATGGATGGATGGATAAATAGATATGGATGAATAGATAGATAGATAAATAGATAGATAGATAGATAAACTTGATAGATATATAGATGGATCATCGATCGATCGATTGATAGATATAGATGATAGATAGATAGATAGATAGATAGATAGATAGATAGATAGATATGATTGGATGGACTGATGGATGGATAGGTGGATGAATGATAGGTACATAAATAGACAGGTATGGATGATACAATGATAGATGATAGATAGATGATAGAGAGAGAGAGAGATACATAGATATGGATGGATGGATGGATAGATAGATAGATAGATAGATAGATAGATAGATTGATTGATTGATTGATTGATTGATATATGATAGATAGATATGGATGGATGGATAGATAGATGATAAGATAGATAGATCGATAGATAGATAGTTAGATATGGATGGATAGATTGATCAATAGATAGATAGATCGATAGATAGATAGATATAGATGATAGATGATAGATGATCGATAGATAGATAGATAGATATGATGGATGGATGGATGGATGGATGGATAGATAGATGATAGATGGATGGATGGATGGATAGATAGTTGATAAGATAGATAGATAGACAGACAGATAGATAGATAGATATGGATGGATAGATACATAGATAGATAGATAATAGATGGATGGATGGATGGATAAATAGATATGGATGAATAGATAGATAGATAGATAGATAGATAGATAGATAGATAGATCATCGATAGTGAGATAGATAGATAGAAAGGTAGATAGATAGATAGATAGATAGATAGATAGATAGATAGATAGATAGATCATCGATAGTGAGATAGATAGATAGATAGATAGATAGATAGATAGATAGATAGATAGATAGATAGATTGATGTGGATGGATGGGCTGATGGATGGATAGATGGATGAATGATAGGTACATAAATAGATAGGTATGGATGATAGATAGATGATAGATAGATAGATAGATATATTCATAGATGGCGGGCTGGCTGGCTGGCTGGCTAGATGGATGAATGATAGGTACATAAATAGATAGGTATGGATGATACAATGATAGATGATAGATAGATGATAGAGAGAGAGAGAGAGAGAGAGAGATACATAGATATGGATGGATGGATGGATGGATAAATAGATATGGATGAATAGATAGATAGATAAATAGATAGATAGATAGATAAACTTGATAGATATATAGATGGATCATCGATCGATCGATTGATAGATATAGATGATAGATAGATAGATAGATAGATAGATAGATAGATAGATATGATTGGATGGACTGATGGATGGATAGATCGATGAATGATAGGTACATAAATAGATAGGTATGGATGATACAATGATAGATTATAGATTGTAGATAGATAGACGGAGAGAGAGAGAGACATACATAGATATGGATGGATGAATGGTTGGATAGATAGATAGATAGAAAAATAGAGTAGATAAAGATGATAGATAGATAGATAGATAGATAGATAGATAGATAGATAGATAATCGATAGTGAGATAGATAGATAGAAAGGTAGATAGATAGATAGATAGATAAATAGATATGGATGAATAGATATATAGATAGATTGATAGATCGACAGATATAGATGATAGATAGATAGATAGATAGATGTGGATGGATGGATGGATGGATGGATGGATAGATAGATGATAGATGGATGGATGGATGGATAGATAGATGATAAGATAGATAGATAGACAGACAGATAGATAGATAGATAGATATGGATGGATAGATAGATAGATAGATAGATAATAGATGGATGGATGGATGGATAAATAGATATGGATGAATAGATAGATAGATAGATAGATAGATAGATAGATAGATAGATCATCGATAGTGAGATAGATAGATAGAAAGGTAGATAGATAGATAGATAAATAGATATGGATGAATAGATATATAGATAGATTGATAGATCGACAGATATAGATGATAGATAGATAGATAGATAGATGTGGATGGATGGGCTGATTGATTGATTGATTGATTGATTGATATATGATAGATAGATAGATATGGATGGATGGATAGATAGATGATAAGATAGATAGATCGACAGATAGATAGCTAGATATGGATGGATAGATAGATCGATAGATAGATAGATATAGATGATAGATGATAGATGATAGATGATAGATAGATAGATAGATAGATAGATAGATAGATAGATAGATAGATATGATGGATGGATGGATGGATGGATAGATAGATGATAGATAGATAGATCGATAGACAGATAGATAGCTAGTTATGGATGGATAGATAGATCAATAGATAGATAGATCGATAGATAGATAGATATAGATGATAGATAGATAGATAGATAGATAGATAGATAGATAGATAGATATGATGGATGGATGGATGGATGGATAGATAGATGATAGATGGATGGATGGATAGATAGATAGATAGACAGACAGATAGATAGATAGATATGGATGGATAGATAGATAGATGATAAGATAGACAGATCGACAGATAGATAGCTAGATATGGATGTATAGATAGATCAATAGATAGATAGATCGATAGATAGATAGATATAGATGATACATGATACATGATAGATAGATAGATAGATAGATAGATAGATAGATAGATAGATAGATATATTCATAGATGGGTGGCTTGCTGGCTGGCTGGCTAGATGGATGAATGATAGGTACATAAATATATAGGTATGGATGATACAATGATAGTTGATAGGTAGATGATAGAGAGAGAGAGAGAGATACATAGATATGGATGGATGGATAGATAGATAGATAGATAGATAGATAGATAGATAGATAGATTGATTTATTGATTGATTGATTGATATATGATAGATAGATAGATATGGATGGATGGATAGATAGATGATAAGATAGATAGATCGACAGATAGATAGCTAGATATGGATGGATAGATAGATCAATAGATAGATAGATAGATAGATAGATATAGATGATAGATGATACATGATAGATAGATAGATAGATAGATAGATAGATAGATAGATATGATGGATGGATGGATGGATGGATAGATAGATGATAGATGGATGGATGGATGGATAGATAGATGATAAGATTGATAGATAGACAGACAGATAGATAGATATGGATGGATAGGTACATAGATAGATAGATAATAGATGGATGGATGGATGGATAAATAGATATAGATGATAGATAGATGATAGATGATAGATAGATAGATAGATAGATAGATAGATAGAGATGGATGGATGGACTGATGGATGCATAGATGGATGAATGATAAGTACATAAATAGATAGGTATGGATGATAGATAGATATAGATGATAGATAGATAGAGATGATAGATAGATAGATAGATAGATAGATAGATAGATAGATAGATAGATAGATAGATAGATAGATGGATGGATGGATGGATAGATAGATGATAAGATAGATAGATAGATAGATAGATAGATAGATAGATAGATAGATAGATAGATAGATAGATAGATAGATAGGTTGGTTGGTTGATAGATATATGATAGATAGATATGAATGGATGGATGGATAGATTGATGAATGAAAGGTACATAAATAGACATGGATGATAGATAGATAGATGATAGATGGACAGATCGATAGATAGATATGATTGGATGGACTGATGGATGGATAGATCGATGAATGATAGGTACATAAATAGATAGGTATGGATGATACAATGATAGATGACAGATTATAGATAGATAGATGGAGAGAGAGAGAGAGACATACATAGATATGGATGGATGGATGGTTGGTTGGATAGATAGATAGATAGATAGAAAAATAGAGTAGATAAAAATGATAGATAGATAGATAGATAGATAGATAGATAGATAGATAGATAGATAGATATATTCATAGATGGCTGGCTGGCTGGCTGGCTAGATGGATGACTGATAGGTACATAAATAGATAGGTATGGATGATACAATGATAGATGATAGATAGATAGAGAGATAGAGAGAGAGATAGATAGAGAGAGATACATAAATATGGATGGATGGATAGATAGATAGATAGATAGATAGATAGATAGATAGATAGAAAAATAGAGTAGATAAAGATGATAGATAGATAGATAGATCATCAATAGAGAGATAGATAGATAGATAGATAGATAGATAGATAGATAGATAGATAGATAGATAGATAGATTCATAGATGGCTGGCTGGCCTGCTGGCTGGTTGGCTGGCTAGATGGATGAATGATAGGTACATAAATAGATAGGTATGGATGATAGATAGATAGATGATAGATAGATGATAGATAGGTAGATAGATAAATAGATAATTAAAGTTGATAGATATATAGATGGATCATCGATTGATTGATCGATAGATATAGGTGATAGATAGATAGATAGATAGATAGATAGATAGATAGATAGATAGATAGATAGATAGATATGATTGGATGGACTGATGGATGGATAGATCGATGAATGATAGGTACATAAATAGATAGGTATGGATGATACAATGATAGATGATAGATTATAGATAGATAGATGGAGAGAGAGAGAGAGACATACATAGATATGGATGGATGGATGGTTGGATAGATAGATAGGTCATCGATAGAGAGATAGATAGATAGATAGATAGATAGATAGATAGATAGATAGATAAATAGATATGGATGAATAGATATATAGATAGATTGATAGATAGATCGACAGATATAGATGATAGATAGATGATAGATGATAGATAGATAGATAGATAGATAGATAGATAGATAGATAGATAGATAGATAGATGTGAATGGATGGGCTGATGGATGGATAGATGGATGAATGATAGGTACATAAATAGATAGGTATGGATGATAGATAGATGATAGATAGATAGATAGATATATTCATAGATGGCGGGCTGGCTGGCTGGCTGGCTAGATGGATGAATGATAGGTACATAAATAGATAGGTATGGATGATACAATGATAGATGATAGATAGATGATAGATAGAGAGAGAGAGAGAGAGATACATAGATATGGATGGATGGATGGATGGATAAATAGATATGGATGAATAGATAGATAGATAAATCGATAGATAGATAGATAAACTTGATAGATATATAGATGGATCATCGATCGATCGATTGATTGATATAGATGATAGATAGATAGATAGATAGATAGATAGATAGATAGATAGATAGATAGATAGATATGATTGGATGGACTGATGGATGGATAGATCGATGAATGATAGGTACATAAATAGATAGGTATGGATGATACAATGATAGATTATAGATTATAGATAGATAGACGGAGAGAGAGAGAGACATACATAGATATGGATGGATGAATGGTTGGATAGATAGATAGATAGAAAAATAGAGTAGATAAAGATGATAGATAGATAGATAGATAGGTCATCGATAGAGAGATAGATAGATAGATAGATAGATAGATAGATAGATAGATAGATAGATAGATAGATAGATAGATAGATCGACAGATATAGATGATAGATAGATGATAGATGATAGATAGATAGATAGATAGATAGATAGATAGATAGATAGATAGATTCATAGATGGGTGGCTGGCTGGCTGGCTGGCTAGATGGATGAATGATAGGTACATAAATATATAGGTATGGCTGATACAATGATAGATGATAGATAGATGATAGAGAGAGAGAGAGAGAGAGAGATACATAGATATGGATGGATGGATAGATAGATAGATAGATAGATAGATTGATTGATTGATTGATTGATATATGATAGATAGATAGATATGGATGGATGAATAGATAGATGATAAGATAGATAGATCGATAGACAGATAGATAGCTAGATATGGATGGATAGATAGATCAATAGATAGATAGATCGATAGATAGATAGATATAGATGATAGATAGATAGATAGATAGATAGATAGATAGATAGATAGATAGATATGATGGATGGATGGATGGATGGATAGATAGATGATAGATGGATGGATGGATGGATAGGTAGATGATAAGATAGATAGATAGACAGACAGATAGATAGATAGATATGGATGGATAGATACATAGATAGATAGATAATAGATGGATGGATGGATGGATAAATAGATATAGATGATAGATAGATGATAGATGATAGATGATAGATAGATAGATAGATAGATAGATAGATAGATAGATAGAGATGGATGGACTGATGGATGCCTAGATGGATGAATGATAGGTACATCTCTAGATAGACGGAGAGAGAGAGAGACATACATAGATATGGATGGATGAATGGTTGGATAGATAGATAGATAGAAAAATAGAGTAGATAAAGATGATAGATAGATAGATAGATAGATAGGTCATCGATAGAGAGATAGATAGATAGATAGATAGATAGATAGATAGATAGATAGATAGATAGATAGATCGACAGATATAGATGATAGATAGATGATAGATGATAGATAGATAGATAGATAGATAGATAGATAGATAGATAGATATATTCATAGATGGGTGGCTGGCTGGCTGGCTGGCTAGATGGATGAATGATAGGTACATAAATATGTAGGTATGGCTGATACAATGATAGATGATAGATAGATGATAGAGAGAGAGAGAGAGAGATACATAGATATGGATGGATGGATAGATAGATAGATAGATAGATTGATTGATTGATTGATTGATTGATATATGATAGATAGATAGATATGGATGGATGAATAGATAGATGATAAGATAGATAGATCGATAGACAGATAGATAGCTAGATATGGATGGATAGATAGATCAATAGATAGATAGATCGATAGATAGATAGATAGATAGATAGATAGATAGATATGATGGATGGATGGATGGATGGATAGATAGATGATAGATGGATGGATGGATGGATAGGTAGATGATAAGATAGATAGATAGACAGACAGATAGATAGATAGATATGGATGGATAGATACATAGATAGATAGATAATAGATGGATGGATGGATGGATAAATAGATATAGATGATAGATAGATGATAGATGATAGATAGATAGATAGATAGATAGATAGATAGATAGAGATGGATGGACTGATGGATGCCTAGATGGATGAATGATAGGTACATAAATAGATAGGTATGGATGATAGATAGATAGAGATGATAGATAGATAGAGATGATAGATAGATAGATAGATAGATAGATAGATAGATAGATAGATAGATGGATAGATGATAGATGGATGGATGGATAGATAGATGATAAGATAGATAGATAGATAGATAGATAGATAGATAGGTTGGTTGGTTGGTTGGTTGGTTGATAGATATATGATAGATAGATATGAATGGATGGATGGATAGATTGATGAATGAAAGGTACATAAAAAGATATGGATGATAGATAGATAGATGATAGATGGATGGATGAATGGATAGATAAATAGATATGGATGAATAGATAGATAGATAGATAGATAGATAGATAGATAGATAGATAGGTAGATAGATAGATAGATATGATTGGATGGACTGATGGATGGATACATCGATGAATGATAGGTACCTAAATAGATAGGTATGGATAATACAATGATAGATGACAGATTATAGATAGATAGATGGAGAGAGAGAGAGAGACATACATAGATATGGATGGATGGATGGTTGGATAGATAGATAGATAGAAAAATAGAGAAGATAAAAATGATAGATAGATAGATAGATAGATAGATAGATAGATAGATAGATAGATAGATAGATATATTCATAGATGGCTGGCTGGCTGGCTGGCTAGATGGATGACTGATACGTACATAAATAGATAGGTATGGATGATACAATGATAGATGATAGATAGATAGAGAGATAGAGAGAGAGATAGAGAGAGAGAGAGATACATAGATATGGATGGATGGATGGATAGATAGATAGATAGAAAAATAGAGTAGATAAAGATGATAGATAGATAGATAGATCATCAATAGAGTGATAGATAGATAGATAGATAGATAGATAGATAGATAGATAGATAGATAGATAGATAGATAGATAGATAGATTCATTGATGGCTGGCTGGCCTGCTGGCTGGTTGGCTGGCTAGATGGATGAATGATAGGTACATAAATAGATAGGTATGGATGATAGATAGATAGATGATAGATAGATGATAGATAGGTAGATAGATAAATAGATAATTAAAGTTGATAGATATATAGATGGATCATCGATTGATTGATCGATAGATATAGATGATAGATAGATAGATAGATAGATAGATAGATAGATAGATAGATATGATTGGATGGACTGATGGATGGATAGATCGATGAATGATAGGTACATAAATAGATAGGTATGGATGATACAATGATAGATGATAGATTATAGATAGATAGATGGAGAGAGAGAGAGAGACATACATAGATATGGATGGATGGATGGTTGGATAGATAGATAGGTCATCGATAGAGAGATAGATAGATAGATAGATAGATAGATAGATAGATAAATAGATATGGATGAATAGATATATAGATAGATTGATAGATAGATCGACAGATATAGATGATAGATAGATGATAGATGATAGATAGATAGATAGATAGATAGATAGATAGATAGATAGATAGATGTGAATGGATGGGCTGATGGATGGATAGATGGATGAATGATAGGTACATAAATAGATAGGTATGGATGATAGATAGATGATAGATAGATAGATAGATATATTCATAGATGGCGGGCTGGCTGGCTGGCTGGCTAGATGGATGAATGATAGGTACATAAATAGATAGGTATGGATGATACAATGATAGATGATAAATAGATGATAGATAGAGAGAGAGAGAGAGAGATACATAGATATGGATGGATGGATGGATGGATAAATAGATATGGATGAATAGATAGATAGATAAATCGATAGATAGATAGATAAACTTGATAGATATATAGATGGATCATCGATCGATCGATTGATTGATATAGATGATAGATAGATAGATAGATAGATAGATAGATAGATAGATAGATAGATATGATTGGATGGACTGATGGATGGATAGATCGATGAATGATAGGTACATAAATAGATAGGTATGGATGATACAATGATAGATTATAGATTATAGATAGATAGACGGAGAGAGAGAGAGACATACATAGATATGGATGGATGAATGGTTGGATAGATAGATAGATAGAAAAATAGAGTAGATAAAGATGATAGATAGATAGATAGATAGGTCATCGATAGAGAGATAGATAGATAGATAGATAGATAGATAGATAGATAGATAGATAGATCGACAGATATAGATGATAGATAGATGATAGATGATAGATAGATAGATAGATAGATAGATAGATAGATAGATAGATAGATAGATAGATTCATAGATGGGTGGCTGGCTGGCTGGCTGGCTAGATGGATGAATGATAGGTACATAAATATATAGGTATGGCTGATACAATGATAGATGATAGATAGATGATAGAGAGAGAGAGAGAGAGAGAGAGAGATACATAGATATGGATGGATGGATAGATAGATAGATAGATAGATAGATTGATTGATTGATTGATTGATATATGATAGATAGATAGATATGGATGGATGAATAGATAGATGATAAGATAGATAGATCGATAGACAGATAGATAGCTAGATATGGATGGATAGATAGATCAATAGATAGATAGATCGATAGATAGATAGATATAGATGATAGATAGATAGATAGATAGATAGATAGATAGATAGATATGATGGATGGATGGATGGATGGATAGATAGATGATAGATGGATGGATGGATGGATAGGTAGATGATAAGATAGATAGATAGACAGACAGATAGATAGATAGATATGGATGGATAGATACATAGATAGATAGATAATAGATGGATGGATGGATGGATAAATAGATATAGATGATAGATAGATGATAGATGATAGATAGATAGATAGATAGATAGATAGATAGATAGATAGATAGAGATGGATGGACTGATGGATGCCTAGATGGATGAATGATAGGTACATAAATAGATAGGTATGGATGATAGATAGATATAGATGATAGATAGATAGAGATGATAGATAGATAGATAGATAGATAGATAGATAGATAGATGATAGATGGATGGATGGATAGATAGATGATAAGATAGATAGATAGATAGATAGATAGATAGATAGATAGATAGGTTGGTTGGTTGGTTGGTTGGTTGATAGATATATGATAGATAGATATGAATGGATGGATGGATAGATTGATGAATGAAAGGTACATAAAAAGATATGGATGATAGATAGATAGATGATAGATGGATGGATGAATGGATAGATAAATAGATATGGATGAATAGATAGATAGATAGATAGATAGATAGATAGATAGATAGATAGATAGATAGGTAGATAGATAGATAGATATGATTGGATGGACTGATGGATGGATACATCGATGAATGATAGGTACCTAAATAGATAGGTATGGATAATACAATGATAGATGACAGATTATAGATAGATAGATGGAGAGAGAGAGAGAGACATACATAGATATGGATGGATGGATGGTTGGATAGATAGATAGATAGAAAAATAGAGAAGATAAAAATGATAGATAGATAGATAGATAGATAGATAGATAGATAGATAGATAGATAGATAGATATATTCATAGATGGCTGGCTGGCTGGCTGGCTAGATGGATGACTGATACGTACATAAATAGATAGGTATGGATGATACAATGATAGATGATAGATAGATAGAGAGATAGAGAGAGAGATAGAGAGAGAGAGATACATAGATATGGATGGATGGATGGATAGATAGATAGATAGAAAAATAGAGTAGATAAAGATGATAGATAGATAGATAGATCATCAATAGAGAGATAGATAGATAGATAGATAGATAGATAGATAGATAGATAGATAGATAGATAGATAGATTCATTGATGGCTGGCTGGCCTGCTGGCTGGTTGGCTGGCTAGATGGATGAATGATAGGTACATAAATAGATAGGTATGGATGATAGATAGATAGATGATAGATAGATGATAGATAGGTAGATAGATAAATAGATAATTAAAGTTGATAGATATATAGATGGATCATCGATTGATTGATCGATAGATATAGATGATAGATAGATAGATAGATAGATAGATAGATAGATAGATAGATAGATAGATATGATTGGATGGACTGATGGATGGATAGATCGATGAATGATAGGTACATAAATAGATAGGTATGGATGATACAATGATAGATGATAGATTATAGATAGATAGATGGAGAGAGAGAGAGAGACATACATAGATATGGATGGATGGATGGTTGGATAGATAGATAGGTCATCGATAGAGAGATAGATAGATAGATAGATAGATAGATAGATAGATAGATAGATAAATAGATATGGATGAATAGATATATAGATAGATTGATAGATAGATCGACAGATATAGATGATAGATAGATGATAGATGATAGATAGATAGATAGATAGATAGATAGATAGATAGATAGATAGATAGATGTGAATGGATGGGCTGATGGATGGATAGATGGATGAATGATAGGTACATAAATAGATAGGTATGGATGATAGATAGATGATAGATAGATAGATAGATATATTCATAGATGGCGGGCTGGCTGGCTGGCTGGCTAGATGGATGAATGATAGGTACATAAATAGATAGGTATGGATGATACAATGATAGATGATAAATAGATGATAGATAGAGAGAGAGAGAGAGAGATACATAGATATGGATGGATGGATGGATGGATAAATAGATATGGATGAATAGATAGATAGATAAATCGATAGATAGATAGATAAACTTGATAGATATATAGATGGATCATCGATCGATCGATTGATTGATATAGATGATAGATAGATAGATAGATAGATAGATAGATAGATAGATAGATAGATATGATTGGATGGACTGATGGATGGATAGATCGATGAATGATAGGTACATAAATAGATAGGTATGGATGATACAATGATAGATTATAGATTATAGATAGATAGACGGAGAGAGAGAGAGACATACATAGATATGGATGGATGAATGGTTGGATAGATAGATAGATAGAAAAATAGAGTAGATAAAGATGATAGATAGATAGATAGATAGGTCATCGATAGAGAGATAGATAGATAGATAGATAGATAGATAGATAGATAGATAGATAGATAGATAGATCGACAGATATAGATGATAGATAGATGATAGATGATAGATAGATAGATAGATAGATAGATAGATAGATAGATAGATAGATAGATTCATAGATGGGTGGCTGGCTGGCTGGCTGGCTAGATGGATGAATGATAGGTACATAAATATATAGGTATGGCTGATACAATGATAGATGATAGATAGATGATAGAGAGAGAGAGAGAGAGAGAGATACATAGATATGGATGGATGGATAGATAGATAGATAGATAGATAGATAGATTGATTGATTGATTGATTGATATATGATAGATAGATAGATATGGATGGATGAATAGATAGATGATAAGATAGATAGATCGATAGACAGATAGATAGCTAGATATGGATGGATAGATAGATCAATAGATAGATAGATCGATAGATAGATAGATATAGATGATAGATAGATAGATAGATAGATAGATAGATAGATAGATAGATAGATAGATAGATAGATATGATGGATGGATGGATGGATGGATAGATAGATGATAGATGGATGGATGGATGGATAGGTAGATGATAAGATAGATAGATAGACAGACAGATAGATAGATAGATATGGATGGATAGATACATAGATAGATAGATAATAGATGGATGGATGGATGGATAAATAGATATAGATGATAGATAGATGATAGATGATAGATAGATAGATAGATAGATAGATAGATAGATAGATAGATAGATAGAGATGGATGGACTGATGGATGCCT
>JAKOOJ010000019.1:11479249-11496749 GCA_022577455.1 Arizona elegans | reverse complement strand
TGGATAGATAGATAGAAAAATAGAGTAGATAAAGATGATTGATAGATAGATAGATAGATAGATAGATAGATAGATAGATAGATCATCGATAGTGAGATAGATAGATAGAAAGGTAGATAGATAGATAGATAAATAGATATGGATGAATAGATATATAGATAGATTGATAGATCGACAGATATAGATGATAGATAGATGATAGATGATAGATAGATAGATAGAGAGATGTGGATGGATGGGCTGATGGATGGATAGATGGATGAAAGATAGGTACATAAATAGATAGGTATGGATGATAGATAGATGATAGATGATAGATAGATAGATAGATAGATAGATAGATAGATAGATAGATAGATAGATATATTCATAGATGGGTGGCTGGTTGGCTGGCTGGCTAGATGGATGAATGATAGGTACATAAATAGATAGGTATGGATGATACAATGATAGATGATAGATAGATGATAGAGAGAGAGAGAGAGAGATACATAGATATGGATGGATGGATGGATGGATAGATAGATAGATAGATAGATAGATAGATAGATAGATAGATAGATAGATTGATTGATATATGATAGATAGATATGATAGATATGGATGGATGGATAGATAGATGATAAGATAGATAGATCGATAGACAGATAGATAGATAGATATGGATGGATAGATAGATCAATAGATAGATAGATCGATAGATCGATAGATATAGATGATAGATGAGACATGATAGATAGATAGATAGATAGATAGATAGATAGATAGATAGATAGATAGATAGATAGATAGATAGATTTGTGGATGTCTGGATGTCTGGATAGATAGATAGATAGATAGATAGATAGATAGATAGATAGATAGATAGATAGGTTGGTTGATAGATATATGATAGATAGATATGAATGGATGGATGGATAGATTGATGAATGAAAGGTACATAAATAGATATGGATGATAGATAGATAGATGATAGATGGATGGATGAATGGATAGATAAATAGATATGGTTGAATAGATAGATAGATAGATAGATAGATAGATAGATAGATAGATAGATAGATAGATATGATTGGATGGACTGATGGATGGATAGATCGATGAATGATAGGTACATAAATAGATAGGTATGGATGATACAATGATAGATGACAGATTATAGATAGATAGATGGAGAGAGAGAGAGAGACATACATAGATATGGATGGATGGATGGTTGGTTGGATAGATAGATAGATAGATAGATAGATAGATAGAAAAATAGAGTAGATAAAGATGATAGATAGATAGATAGATCATCGATAGAGAGATAGAGAGATAGATAGATAGATAGATAGATAGATAGATAGATAGATAGATATGGATGAATAGATATATAGATAGATTGATAGATAGATCGACAGATATAGATGATAGATAGATGATAGATGATAGATAGATAGATAGATTGATAGATAGATAGATAGATTGATGTGGATGGATGGGCTGATGGATGGATAGATGGATGAATGATAGGTACATAAATAGATAGGTATGGATGATAGATAGATGATAGATAGATAGATAGATATATTCATAGATGGCGGGCTGGCTGGCTGGCTGGCTAGATGGATGAATGATAGGTACATAAATAGATAGGTATGGATGATACAGTGATAGATGATAGATAGATGATAGAGAGAGAGAGAGACAGAGATACATAGATATGGATGGATGGATGGATGGATAAATAGATATGGATGAATAGATAGATAGATAAATAGATAGATAGATAGATAAAGTTGATAGATATATAGATGGATCATCGATCGATCGATTGATAGATATAGATGATAGATAGATAGATAGATAGATAGATAGATAGATAGATAGATAGATAGATATGATTGGATGGACTGATGGATGGATAGATCGATGAATGATAGGTACATAAATAGATAGGTATGGATGATACAATGATAGATTATAGATTATAGATAGATAGACGGAGAGAGAGAGAGACATACATAAATATGGATGGATGAATGGTTGGATAGATAGATAGAAAAATAGAGTAGATAAAGATGATTGATAGATAGATAGATAGATAGATAGATAGATAGATAGATAGATCATCGATAGTGAGATAGATAGATAGAAAGGTAGATAGATAGATAGATAAATAGATATGGATGAATAGATATATAGATAGATTGATAGATCGACAGATATAGATGATAGATAGATGATAGATGATAGATAGATAGATAGAGAGATGTGGATGGATGGGCTGATGGATGGATAGATGGATGAAAGATAGGTACATAAATAGATAGGTATGGATGATAGATAGATGATAGATGATAGATAGATAGATAGATAGATAGATAGATAGATAGATAGATAGATAGATATATTCATAGATGGGTGGCTGGTTGGCTGGCTGGCTAGATGGATGAATGATAGGTACATAAATAGATAGGTATGGATGATACAATGATAGATGATAGATAGATGATAGAGAGAGAGAGAGAGAGATACATAGATATGGATGGATGGATGGATGGATAGATAGATAGATAGATAGATAGATAGATAGATAGATAGATAGATTGATTGATTGATATATGATAGATAGATATGATAGATATGGATGGATGGATAGATAGATGATAAGATAGATAGATCGATAGACAGATAGATAGATAGATATGGATGGATAGATAGATCAATAGATAGATAGATCGATAGATCGATAGATATAGATGATAGATGAGACATGATAGATAGATAGATAGATAGATAGATAGATAGATAGATAGATAGATAGATAGATATGATGGATGGATGGATGGATGGATAGATAGATGATAGATGGATGGATAGATAGATGATAAGATAGATAGATAGACAGACAGATAGATAGATAGATATGGATGGATAGATAGATAGATAGATAGATGTGGATGGATGGGCTGATGGATGGATAGATGGATGAAAGATAGGTACATAAATAGATAGGTATGGATGATACAATGATAGATGATAGATAGATGATAGAGAGAGAGAGAGAAAGATACATAGATATGGATGGATGGATAGATTGATTGATTGATTGATTGATTGATTGATATATGATAGATAGATAGATATGGATGGATGGATAGATAGATGATAAGATAGATAGACAGACAGATAGATAGATAGATATAGATGGATAGATACATAGATAGATAGATAATAGATGGATGGATGGATGGATAAATAGATGATAGATGATAGATAGATGATAGATGATAGATAGATAGATAGATAGACAGATAGATAGCTAGATATGGATGGATAGATTGATCAATAGATAGATAGATCGATAGATAGATAGATATAGATGATAGATGATACATGATAGATAGATAGATATGATGGATGGATGGATGGATGGATAGATAGATGATAGATGGATGGATGGATGGATAGATAGATAGATGATAAGATAGATAGATAGACAGACAGATAGATAGCTAGATATGGATGGATAGATTGATCAATAGATAGATAGATCGATAGATAGATAGATATAGATGATAGATGATACATGATAGATAGATAGATATGATGGATGGATGGATGGATGGATGGATAGATAGATGATAGATGGATGGATGGATAGATAGATAGATAGATAGATAGATAGATAGATAATAGATGGATGGATGGATGGATAAATAGATATGGATGAATAGATAGATAGATAGATAGATAGATAGATAGATAGATAGATAGATAGATAGATAGATAGATATGGATGGATGGACTGATGGATGCATAGATGGATGAATGATAGGTACATAAATAGATAGGTATGGATGATAGATAGATAGAGATGATAGATAGATAGAGATGATAGATAGATAGATAGATAGATAGATAGATAGATAGATAGATGATAGATGGATGGATGGATAGATAGATGATAAGATAGATAGATAGATAGATAGATAGATAGATAGGTTGGTTGGTTGATAGATATATGATAGATAGATATGAATGGATGGATGGATAGATTGATGAATGAAAGGTACATAAATAGATATGGATGATAGATAGATAGATGATAGATGGATGGATGAATGGATAGATAAATAGATATGGTTGAATAGATAGATAGATAGATAGATAGATAGATAGATAGATAGATAGATAGATATGATTGGATGGACTGATGGATGGATAGATCGATGAATGATAGGTACATAAATAGATAGGTATGGATGATACAATGATAGATGACAGATTATAGATAGATAGATGGAGAGAGAGAGAGAGACATACATAGATATGGATGGATGGATGGTTGGTTGGATAGATAGATAGATAGATAGATAGATAGATAGATAGATAGATAGAAAAATAGAGTAGATAAAGATGATAGATAGATAGATAGATCATCGATAGAGAGATAGAGAGATAGATAGATAGATAGATAGATAGATAGATAGATAGATAGATAGATATGGATGAATAGATATATAGATAGATTGATAGATAGATCGACAGATATAGATGATAGATAGATGATAGATGATAGATAGATAGATAGATTGATAGATAGATAGATAGATTGATGTGGATGGATGGGCTGATGGATGGATAGATGGATGAATGATAGGTACATAAATAGATAGGTATGGATGATAGATAGATGATAGATAGATAGATAGATATATTCATAGATGGCGGGCTGGCTGGCTGGCTGGCTAGATGGATGAATGATAGGTACATAAATAGATAGGTATGGATGATACAGTGATAGATGATAGATAGATGATAGAGAGAGAGAGAGACAGAGATACATAGATATGGATGGATGGATGGATGGATAAATAGATATGGATGAATAGATAGATAGATAAATAGATAGATAGATAGATAAAGTTGATAGATATATAGATGGATCATCGATCGATCGATTGATAGATATAGATGATAGATAGATAGATAGATAGATAGATAGATAGATAGATATGATTGGATGGACTGATGGTTGGATAGATCGATGAATGATAGGTACATAAATAGATAGGTATGGATGATACAATGATAGATTATAGATTATAGATAGATAGACGGAGAGAGAGAGAGACATACATAAATATGGATGGATGAATGGTTGGATAGATAGATAGAAAAATAGAGTAGATAAAGATGATTGATAGATAGATAGATAGATAGATAGATAGATAGATAGATAGATAGATAGATCATCGATAGTGAGATAGATAGATAGAAAGGTAGATAGATAGATAGATAAATAGATATGGATGAATAGATATATAGATAGATTGATAGATCGACAGATATAGATGATAGATAGATGATAGATGATAGATAGATAGATAGAGAGATGTGGATGGATGGGCTGATGGATGGATAGATGGATGAAAGATAGGTACATAAATAGATAGGTATGGATGATAGATAGATGATAGATGATAGATAGATAGATAGATAGATAGATAGATAGATAGATAGATAGATAGATATATTCATAGATGGGTGGCTGGTTGGCTGGCTGGCTAGATGGATGAATGATAGGTACATAAATAGATAGGTATGGATGATACAATGATAGATGATAGATAGATGATAGAGAGAGAGAGAGAGAGATACATAGATATGGATGGATGGATGGATGGATAGATAGATAGATAGATAGATAGATAGATAGATAGATAGATAGATAGATTGATTGATTGATATATGATAGATAGATATGATAGATATGGATGGATGGATAGATAGATGATAAGATAGATAGATCGATAGACAGATAGATAGATAGATATGGATGGATAGATAGATCAATAGATAGATAGATCGATAGATCGATAGATATAGATGATAGATGAGACATGATAGATAGATAGATAGATAGATAGATAGATAGATAGATAGATAGATAGATAGATAGATTTGTGGATGTCTGGATGTCTGGATAGATAGATAGATAGATAGATAGATAGATAGATAGATAGATAGATAGATAGGTTGGTTGATAGATATATGATAGATAGATATGAATGGATGGATGGATAGATTGATGAATGAAAGGTACATAAATAGATATGGATGATAGATAGATAGATGATAGATGGATGGATGAATGGATAGATAAATAGATATGGTTGAATAGATAGATAGATAGATAGATAGATAGATAGATAGATAGATAGATAGATAGATATGATTGGATGGACTGATGGATGGATAGATCGATGAATGATAGGTACATAAATAGATAGGTATGGATGATACAATGATAGATGACAGATTATAGATAGATAGATGGAGAGAGAGAGAGAGACATACATAGATATGGATGGATGGATGGTTGGTTGGATAGATAGATAGATAGATAGATAGATAGATAGATAGATAGAAAAATAGAGTAGATAAAGATGATAGATAGATAGATAGATCATCGATAGAGAGATAGAGAGATAGATAGATAGATAGATAGATAGATAGATAGATAGATATGGATGAATAGATATATAGATAGATTGATAGATAGATCGACAGATATAGATGATAGATAGATGATAGATGATAGATAGATAGATAGATTGATAGATAGATAGATAGATTGATGTGGATGGATGGGCTGATGGATGGATAGATGGATGAATGATAGGTACATAAATAGATAGGTATGGATGATAGATAGATGATAGATAGATAGATAGATATATTCATAGATGGCGGGCTGGCTGGCTGGCTGGCTAGATGGATGAATGATAGGTACATAAATAGATAGGTATGGATGATACAGTGATAGATGATAGATAGATGATAGAGAGAGAGAGAGACAGAGATACATAGATATGGATGGATGGATGGATGGATAAATAGATATGGATGAATAGATAGATAGATAAATAGATAGATAGATAGATAAAGTTGATAGATATATAGATGGATCATCGATCGATCGATTGATAGATATAGATGATAGATAGATAGATAGATAGATAGATAGATAGATAGATAGATATGATTGGATGGACTGATGGATGGATAGATCGATGAATGATAGGTACATAAATAGATAGGTATGGATGATACAATGATAGATTATAGATTATAGATAGATAGACGGAGAGAGAGAGAGACATACATAAATATGGATGGATGAATGGTTGGATAGATAGGTAGAAAAATAGAGTAGATAAAGATGATTGATAGATAGATAGATAGATAGATAGATAGATAGATAGATCATCGATAGTGAGATAGATAGATAGAAAGGTAGATAGATAGATAGATAAATAGATATGGATGAATAGATATATAGATAGATTGATAGATCGACAGATATAGATGATAGATAGATGATAGATGATAGATAGATAGATAGAGAGATGTGGATGGATGGGCTGATGGATGGATAGATGGATGAAAGATAGGTACATAAATAGATAGGTATGGATGATAGATAGATGATAGATGATAGATAGATAGATAGATAGATAGATAGATAGATAGATAGATAGATATATTCATAGATGGGTGGCTGGTTGGCTGGCTGGCTAGATGGATGAATGATAGGTACATAAATAGATAGGTATGGATGATACAATGATAGATGATAGATAGATGATAGAGAGAGAGAGAGAGATACATAGATATGGATGGATGGATGGATGGATAGATAGATAGATAGATAGATAGATAGATAGATAGATAGATAGATTGATTGATATATGATAGATAGATATGATAGATATGGATGGATGGATAGATAGATGATAAGATAGATAGATCGATAGACAGATAGATAGATAGATATGGATGGATAGATAGATCAATAGATAGATAGATCGATAGATCGATAGATATAGATGATAGATGAGACATGATAGATAGATAGATAGATAGATAGATAGATAGATAGATAGATAGATAGATAGATAGATTTGTGGATGTCTGGATGTCTGGATAGATAGATAGATAGATAGATAGATAGATAGATAGATAGATAGATAGATAGATAGGTTGGTTGATAGATATATGATAGATAGATATGAATGGATGGATGGATAGATTGATGAATGAAAGGTACATAAATAGATATGGATGATAGATAGATAGATGATAGATGGATGGATGAATGGATAGATAAATAGATATGGTTGAATAGATAGATAGATAGATAGATAGATAGATAGATAGATAGATAGATAGATAGATAGATAGATATGATTGGATGGACTGATGGATGGATAGATCGATGAATGATAGGTACATAAATAGATAGGTATGGATGATACAATGATAGATGACAGATTATAGATAGATAGATGGAGAGAGAGAGAGAGACATACATAGATATGGATGGATGGATGGTTGGTTGGATAGATAGATAGATAGATAGATAGATAGATAGATAGATAGATAGAAAAATAGAGTAGACAAAGATGATAGATAGATAGATAGATCATCGATAGAGAGATAGAGAGATAGATAGATAGATAGATAGATAGATAGATAGATAGATAGATAGATATGGATGAATAGATATATAGATAGATTGATAGATAGATCGACAGATATAGATGATAGATAGATGATAGATGATAGATAGATAGATAGATTGATAGATAGATAGATAGATTGATGTGGATGGATGGGCTGATGGATGGATAGATGGATGAATGATAGGTACATAAATAGATAGGTATGGATGATAGATAGATGATAGATAGATAGATAGATATATTCATAGATGGCGGGCTGGCTGGCTGGCTGGCTAGATGGATGAATGATAGGTACATAAATAGATAGGTATGGATGATACAGTGATAGATGATAGATAGATGATAGAGAGAGAGAGAGACAGAGATACATAGATATGGATGGATGGATGGATGGATAAATAGATATGGATGAATAGATAGATAGATAAATAGATAGATAGATAGATAAAGTTGATAGATATATAGATGGATCATCGATCGATCGATTGATAGATATAGATGATAGATAGATAGATAGATAGATAGATAGATAGATAGATAGATAGATAGATATGATTGGATGGACTGATGGATGGATAGATCGATGAATGATAGGTACATAAATAGATAGGTATGGATGATACAATGATAGATTATAGATTATAGATAGATAGACGGAGAGAGAGAGAGACATACATAAATATGGATGGATGAATGGTTGGATAGATAGATAGAAAAATAGAGTAGATAAAGATGATTGATAGATAGATAGATAGATAGATAGATAGATAGATAGATAGATAGATAGATCATCGATAGTGAGATAGATAGATAGAAAGGTAGATAGATAGATAGATAAATAGATATGGATGAATAGATATATAGATAGATTGATAGATCGACAGATATAGATGATAGATAGATGATAGATGATAGATAGATAGATAGAGAGATGTGGATGGATGGGCTGATGGATGGATAGATGGATGAAAGATAGGTACATAAATAGATAGGTATGGATGATAGATAGATGATAGATGATAGATAGATAGATAGATAGATAGATAGATAGATAGATAGATAGATATATTCATAGATGGGTGGCTGGTTGGCTGGCTGGCTAGATGGATGAATGATAGGTACATAAATAGATAGGTATGGATGATACAATGATAGATGATAGATAGATGATAGAGAGAGAGAGAGAGAGATACATAGATATGGATGGATGGATGGATGGATAGATAGATAGATAGATAGATAGATAGATAGATAGATAGATTGATTGATTGATATATGATAGATAGATATGATAGATATGGATGGATGGATAGATAGATGATAAGATAGATAGATCGATAGACAGATAGATAGATAGATATGGATGGATAGATAGATCAATAGATAGATAGATAGATAGATCGATAGATATAGATGATAGATGAGACATGATAGATAGATAGATAGATAGATAGATAGATAGATAGATAGATAGATAGATAGATAGATATGATGGATGGATGGATGGATGGATAGATAGATGATAGATGGATGGATAGATAGATGATAAGATAGATAGATAGACAGACAGATAGATAGATAGATATGGATGGATAGATAGATAGATAGATAGATGTGGATGGATGGGCTGATGGATGGATAGATGGATGAAAGATAGGTACATAAATAGATAGGTATGGATGATACAATGATAGATGATAGATAGATGATAGAGAGAGAGAGAGAAAGATACATAGATATGGATGGATGGATAGATTGATTGATTGATTGATTGATTGATTGATTGATTGATATATGATAGATAGATAGATATGGATGGATGGATAGATAGATGATAAGATAGATAGATCGATAGACAGATAGATAACTAGATATGGATGGATAGATTGATCAATAGATAGATAGATCGATAGATAGATAGATATAGATGATAGATGAGACATGATAGATTGATATGATGGATGGATGGATGGATGGATAGATAGATGATGGATGGATGGATGGATAGATAGATAGATGATAAGATAGATAGATAGACAGACAGATAGATAGCTAGATATGGATGGATAGATTGATCAATAGATAGATAGATCGATAGATAGATAGATATAGATGATAGATGATACATGATAGATAGATAGATATGATGGATGGATGGATGGATAGATAGATGATAGATGGATGGATGGATAGATAGATAGATAGATAGATAATAGATGGATGAATGGATGGATAAATAGATATGGATGAATAGATAGATAGATAGATAGATAGATAGATAGATAGATAGATAGATGTGGATGGATGGACTGATGGATGCATAGATGGATGAATGATAGGTACATAAATAGATAGGTATGGATGATAGATAGATATAGATGATAGATAGATAGAGATGATAGATAGATAGATAGATAGATAGATGGATGGATGGATAGATGATAGATGGATGGATGGATAGATATATGATAAGATAGATAGATAGATAGATAGATAGATAGATAGATAGGTTGGTTGATAGATATATGATAGATAGATATGAATGGATGGATGGATAGATTGATGAATGAAAGGTACATAAATAGATATGGATGATAGATAGATAGATGATAGATGGATGGATGAATGGATAGATAAATAGATATGGATGAATAGATAGATAGATAGATAGATAGATAGATAGATAGATAGATAGATAGATATGATTGGATGGACTGATGGATGGGTAGATCGATGAATGATAGGTACATAAATAGATAGGTATGGATGATACAATGATAGATGACAGATTATAGATAGATAGATGGAGAGAGAGAGAGAGACATACATAGATATGGATGGATGGATGGTTGGTTGGATAGATAGATAGATAGATAGATAGATAGATAGATAGATAGATAGATAGAAAAATAGAGTAGATAAAGATGATAGATAGATAGATAGATCATCGATAGAGAGATAGATAGATAGATAGATAGATAGATAGATAGATAGATAGATAGATAGATAGATATGATGGATGGATGGATGGATGGATAGATAGATGATAGATGGATGGATAGATAGATGATAAGATAGATAGATAGACAGACAGATAGATAGATAGATATGGATGGATAGATAGATAGATAGATAGATAGATAGATGTGGATGGATGGGCTGATGGATGGATAGATGGAGGAAAGATAGGTACATAAATAGATAGGTATGGATGATACAATGATAGATGATAGATAGATGATAGAGAGAGAGAGAGAAAGATACATAGATATGGATGGATGGATAGATTGATTGATTGATTGATTGATTGATTGATATATGATAGATAGATAGATATGGATGGATGGATAGATAGATGATAAGATAGATAGACAGACAGATAGATAGATAGATATAGATGGATACATACATAGATAGATAGATAATAGATGGATGGATGGATGGATAAATAGATGATAGATGATAGATAGATGATAGATGATAGATAGATAGATAGATAGATAGAGATGGATGGATGGACTGATGGATGCATAGATGGATGAATGATAGGTACATAAATAGATAGGTATGGATGATAGATAGATATAGATGATAGATAGATAGATAGATAGATAGATAGATAGATAGATAGATGATAGATGGATGGATGGATAGATAGATGATAAGATAGATAGATAGATAGATAGATAGATAGATAGATAGATAGATAGATTGGTTGGTTGGTTGATAGATATATGATAGATAGATATGAATGGATGGATGGATAGATTGATGAATGAAAGGTACATAAATAGATATGGATGATAGATAGATAGATAGATAGATAGATAGATAGATAGATAGATAGGTTGGTTGGTTGGTTGATAGATATATGATAGATAGATATGAATGGATGGATGGATAGATTGATGAATGAAAGGTACATAAATAGATATGGATGGATAGATAGATGATAAGATAGATAGACAGACAGATAGATAGATAGATATAGATGGATAGATACATAGATAGATAGATAATAGATGGATGGATGGATGGATAAATAGATGATAGATGATAGATAGATGATAGATGATAGATAGATAGATAGATAGATAGATAGATAGATAGAGATGGATGGATGGACTGATGGATGCATAGATGGATGAATGATAGGTACATAAATAGATAGGTATGGATGATAGATAGATATAGATGATAGATAGATAGAGATGATAGATAGATAGATAGATAGATAGATAGATAGATAGATAGATGATAGATGGATGGATGGATAGATGATAAGATAGATAGATAGATAGATAGATAGATAGATAGATAGATTGGTTGGTTGGTTGGTTGATAGATATATGATAGATAGATATGAATGGATGGATGGATAGATTGATGAATGAAAGGTACATAAATAGATATGGATGATAGATAGATAGATAGATAGATAGATAGATAGATAGATAGATAGATAGGTTGGTTGGTTGATAGATATATGATAGATAGATATGAATGGATGGATGGATAGATTGATGAATGAAAGGTACATAAATAGATATGGATGATAGATAGATGATAGATGGATGGATGAATGGATAGATAGATAGATAGATATGATGGATGGATGGATGGATGGATAGATGATAGATGGATGGATGGATGGATAGATAGATGATAAGATAGATAGACAGACAGATAGATAGATAGATATAGATGGATAGATACATAGATACATAGATAATAGATGGATGGATGGATGGATAAATAGATGATAGATGATAGATAGATGATAGATGATAGATAGATAGATAGATAGATAGAGATGGATGGATGGACTGATGGATGCATAGATGGATGAATGATAGGTACATAAATAGATAGGTATGGATGATAGATAGATATAGATGATAGATAGATAGAGATGATAGATAGATAGATAGATAGATAGATAGATAGATAGATAGATGATAGATGGATGGATGGATAGATAGATGATAAGATAGATAGATAGATAGATAGATAGATAGATAGATAGATAGATAGATAGATAGATTGGTTGGTTGGTTGATAGATATATGATAGATAGATATGAATGGATGGATGGATAGATTGATGAATGAAAGGTACATAAATAGATATGGATGATAGATAGATGATAGATGGATGGATGAATGGATAGATAGATAGATAGATAGATAGATAGATAGATAGATATGATTGGATGGACTGATGGATGGATAGATCGATGAATGATCGATACATAAATAGATAGGTATGGATGATACAATGATAGATGACAGATTATAGATAGATAGATGGAGAGAGAGAGAGACATACATAGATATGGATGGATGGATGGTTGGATAGATAGATAGATAGATAGAAAAATAGAGTAGATAAAAATGATAGATAGATAGATAGATAGATAGATAGATAGATAGATAGATATGATGGATGGATGGATGGATGGATAGATAGATGATAGATGGATGGATAGATAGATGATAAGATAGATAGATAGACAGACAGATAGATAGATAGATATGGATGGATAGATAGATAGATAGATAGATAGATGTGGATGGATGGGCTGATGGATGGATAGAGGGATGAAAGATAGGTACATAAATAGATAGGTATGGATGATACAATGATAGATGATAGATAGATGATAGAGAGAGAGAGAGAAAGATACATAGATATGGATGGATGGATAGATTGATTGATTGATTGATTGATTGATTGATATATGATAGATAGATAGATATGGATGGATGGATAGATAGATGATAAGATAGATAGACAGACAGATAGATAGATAGATATAGATGGATAGATACATAGATAGATAGATAATAGATGGATGGATGGATGGATAAATAGATGATAGATGATAGATAGATGATAGATGATAGATAGATAGATAGATAGATAGAGATGGATGGATGGACTGATGGATGCATAGATGGATGAATGATAGGTACATAAATAGATAGGTATGGATGATAGATAGATATAGATGATAGATAGATAGAGATGATAGATAGATAGATAGATAGATAGATAGATAGATAGATAGATGATAGATGGATGGATGGATAGATAGATGATAAGATAGATAGATAGATAGATAGACAGATAGATAGATAGATAGATTGGTTGGTTGGTTGGTTGATAGATATATGATAGATAGATATGAATGGATGGATGGATAGATTGATGAATGAAAGGTACATAAATAGATATGGATGATAGATAGATAGATAGATAGATAGATAGATAGATAGATAGATAGATAGGTTGGTTGGTTGATAGATATATGATAGATAGATATGAATGGATGGATGGATAGATTGATGAATGAAAGGTACATAAATAGATATGGATGGATAGATAGATGATAAGATAGATAGACAGACAGACAGATAGATAGATATAGATGGATAGATACATAGATAGATAGATAATAGATGGATGGATGGATGGATAAATAGATGATAGATGATAGATAGATGATAGATGATAGATAGATAGATAGATAGATAGATAGATAGATAGATAATAGATGGATGGATGGATAGATAGATGATAAGATAGATAGATAGATAGATAGATAGATAGATAGATAGATAGATAGATTGGTTGGTTGGTTGGTTGGTTGATAGATATATGATAGATAGATATGAATGGATGGATGGATAGATTGATGAATGAAAGGTACATAAATAGATATGGATGATAGATAGATAGATAGATAGATAGATAGATAGATAGATAGATAGATAGATAGATCAATAGGTTGGTTGGTTGATAGATATATGATAGATAGATATGAATGGATGGATGGAAAGATTGATGAATGAAAGGTACATAAATAGATATGGATGATAGATGATAGATGGATGGATGAATGGATAGATA
This sequence comes from Arizona elegans, assembly GCA_022577455.1. NCBI lineage: Eukaryota > Metazoa > Chordata > Lepidosauria > Squamata > Colubridae > Arizona > Arizona elegans. Next base: position 11,481,321 of record JAKOOJ010000019.1, on the reverse strand, counting down.
GATAGATAGATAGATAGATAGATAGATAGATAGATATGATGGATGGATGGATGGATGGATAGATGATAGATGGATGGATGGATGGATAGATAGATGATAAGATAGATAGACAGACAGATAGATAGATAGATATAGATGGATAGATACATAGATACATAGATAATAGATGGATGGATGGATGGATAAATAGATGATAGATGATAGATAGATGATAGATGATAGATAGATAGATAGATAGATAGAGATGGATGGATGGACTGATGGATGCATAGATGGATGAATGATAGGTACATAAATAGATAGGTATGGATGATAGATAGATATAGATGATAGATAGATAGAGATGATAGATAGATAGATAGATAGATAGATAGATAGATAGATAGATAGATGATAGATGGATGGATGGATAGATAGATGATAAGATAGATAGATAGATAGATAGATAGATAGATAGATAGATAGATAGATAGATAGATTGGTTGGTTGGTTGGTTGATAGATATATGATAGATAGATATGAATGGATGGATGGATAGATTGATGAATGAAAGGTACATAAATAGATATGGATGATAGATAGATGATAGATGGATGGATGAATGGATAGATAGATAGATAGATAGATAGATAGATAGATAGATATGATTGGATGGACTGATGGATGGATAGATCGATGGATGATCGATACATAAATAGATAGGTATGGATGATACAATGATAGATGACAGATTATAGATAGATAGATGGAGAGAGAGAGAGACATACATAGATATGGATGGATGGATGGTTGGATAGATAGATAGATAGATAGAAAAATAGAGTAGATAAATAATGATAGATAGATAGATAGATAGATAGATAGATAGATAGATAGATAGATAGATATATTCATAGATGGCTGGCTGGCTGGCTGGCTAGATGGATGACTGATAGGTACATAAATAGATAGGTATGGATGATACAATGATAGATGATAGATAGAGAGAGAGAGAGAGAGAGAGAGAGAGATACATAGATATGGATGGATGGATGGATAGATAGATAGATAGATAGAAAAATAGAGTAGATAAAGATGATAGATAGATAGATAGATCATCAATAGATAGATAGATAGATAGATAGATAGATAGATAGATAGATAGATAGATAGATAGATAGATAGATATGATGGATGGATGGATGGATGGATGGATAGATAGATGATAGATGGATGGATAGATAGATGATAAGATAGATAGATAGACAGACAGATAGATAGATAGATATGGATGGATAGATAGATAGATAGATAGATGTGGATGGATGGGCTGATGGATGGATAGATGGATGAAAGATAGGTACATAAATAGATAGGTATGGATGATACAATGATAGATGATAGATAGATGATAGAGAGAGAGAGAGAAAGATACATAGATATGGATGGATGGATAGATTGATAGATTGATTGATTGATTGATTGATATATGATAGATAGATAGATATGGATGGATGGATAGATAGATGATAAGATAGATAGACAGACAGATAGATAGATAGATATAGATGGATAGATACATAGATAGATAGATAATAGATGGATGGATGGATGGATAAATAGATGATAGATGATAGATAGATGATAGATGATAGATAGATAGATAGATAGATAGAGATGGATGGATGGACTGATGGATGCATAGATGGATGAATGATAGGTACATAAATAGATAGGTATGGATGATAGATAGATATAGATGATAGATAGATAGAGATGATAGATAGATAGATAGATAGATAGATAGATAGATAGATAGATAGATAGATAGATGATAGATGGATGGATGGATAGATAGATGATAAGATAGATAGATAGATAGATAGATAGATAGATAGATAGATAGATAGATAGATAGATTGGTTGGTTGGTTGGTTGATAGATATATGATAGATAGATATGAATGGATGGATGGATAGATTGATGAATGAAAGGTACATAAATAGATATGGATGATAGATAGATAGATAGATAGATAGATAGATAGATAGATAGATAGATAGGTTGGTTGGTTGATAGATATATGATAGATA
>JAKOOJ010000019.1:11471749-11474249 GCA_022577455.1 Arizona elegans | reverse complement strand
TAGATAGATAGATAGATAGATAGATAGATAGATAGATAGATAGATAGATAGATCATCGATAGACAGACAGTTAGATAGATAGATAGATAGATAGATAGATATATAGATAGATAGATAGATAGATAGATAGATAGATAGATAGATAGATATATTCATAGATGGCGGGCTGGCTTGCTGGCTGGCTAGATGGATGAATGATAGGTACATAAATAGATAGGTATGGATTATACAATGATAGATGATAGATAGATGATAGATAGAGAGAGAGAGAGAGATACATAGATATGGATGGATGGATGGATGGATAAATAGATATGGATGAATAGATAGATAAATAGATAGATAGATAGATAAAGTTGATAGATATATAGATGGATCATCGATCGATCGATCGATCGATATAGATGATAGATAGATAGATAGATAGATAGATAGATAGATAGATAGATATGATTGGATGGACTGATGGATGGATAGATCCATGAATGATAGGTACATAAATAGATAGGTATGGATGATAAAATGATAGATTATAGATTATAGATAGATAGATGGAGAGATAGAGAGACATACATAGATATGGATGGATGAATGGTTAGATAGATAGATAGAAAAATAGAGTAGATAAAGATGATAGATAGATAGATAGATAGATAGATAGATAGATAGATAGATCATCGATAGTGAGATAGATAGATAGAAAGGTAGATAGATAGATAGATAAATAGATATGGATGAATAGATATATAGATAGATTGATAGATCGACAGATATAGATGATAGATAGATGATAGATAGATAGATAGATAGATAGATAGATAGATAGATAGATAGATAGATGTGGATGGATGGGCTGATGGATGGATAGATGGATGAAAGATAGGTACATAAATAGATAGGTATGGATGATAGATAGATGATAGATAGATAGATAGATAGATAGATAGATAGATAGATAGATATATTCATAGATGGGTGGCTGGCTGGCTGGCTGGCTAGATGGATGAATGATAGGTACATAAATAGATAGGTATGGATGATACAATGATTGATGATAGATAGATGATAGAGAGAGAGAGAGAGATACATAGATATGGATGGATGGATAGATAGATAGATAGATAGATAGATAGATAGATAGATAGATATGGATGGATGGACTGATGGATGCATAGATGGATGAATGATAGGTACATAAATAGATAGGTATGGATGATAGATAGATATAGATATAGATAGATAGAGATGATAGATAGATAGATAGATAGATAGAGAGAGAGAGAGATGATAGATGGATGGATGGATAGATAGATGATAAGATAGATAGATAGATAGATAGATAGATAGATAGATAGATAGATAGATAGGTTGGTTGATAGATATATGATAGATAGATATGAATGGATGGATGGATAGATTGATGAATGAAAGGTACATAAATAGATATGGATGATAGATAGATAGATGATAGATGGATGGATGAATGGATAGATAAATAGATATGGATGAATAGATAGATAGATAGATAGATAGATAGATAGATAGATAGATATGATTGGATGGACTGATGGATGGATAGATCGATGAATGATAGGTACATAAATAGATAGGTATGGATGATACAATGATAGATGATAGATAGATGATAGAGAGAGAGAGAGAAAGATACATAGATATGGATGGATGGATGGTTGGATAGATAGATAGATAGAAAAATAGAGTAGATAAAGATTAGATAGATAGATAGATAGATAGATAGATAGATAGATAGATAGATAGATAGATAGATAGACAGATAGATAGATAGATCATCGATAGACAGACAGACAGACAGATAGATAGATAGGTAGATAGATAGATAGATAGATAGATAGATAGATAGATAGATATATTCATAGATGGCGGGCTGGCTTGCTGGCTGGCTAGATGGATGAATGATAGGTACATAAATAGATAGGTATGGATTATACAATGATAGATGATAGATAGATGATAGATAGAGAGAGAGAGAGAGATACATAGATATGGATGGATGGATGGATAAATAGATATGGATGAATAGATAGATAAATAGATAGATAGATAGATAAAGTTGATAGATATATAGTTGGATCATCGATCGATCGATCGATCGATATAGATGATAGATAGATAGATAGATAGATAGATAGATAGATAGATAGATAGATAGATATGATTGGATGGACTGATGGATGGATAGATCCATGAATGATAGGTACATAAATAGATAGGTATGGATGATAAAATGATAGATTATAGATTATAGATAGATAGATGGAGAGATAGAGAGACATACATAGATATGGATGGATGAATGGTTAGATAGATAGATAGAAAAATAGAGTAGATAAAGATGATAGATAGATAGATAGATAGATAGATAGATAGATAGATCATCGATAGTGAGATAGATAGATAGAAAGGTAGATAGATAGATAGATAAATAGATATGGATGAATAGATATATAGATAGATTGAT